>WBNQ01022930.1:0-16737 GCA_013401375.1 Spizella passerina | reverse complement strand
GACAGAGTTACACCAGCTGAAGAAAGGAATATCCAATCAGCTGCAGAGGAAGAGCATAAATCAATGATGAAAGGAGCTTATGTGTTAATTACTCACAAAAGCTCTGAGGAAGAAAACAACTGACTCACCTTCATGAGCATGGTGGGTGGAAAGCTGCTGGCTGTGTGCCTGCTGCTTGCCCTCAGATAATGCCTCTGGTGACTCTTCCTGCTTGGCTTACGAAGGGGAATCCTTCTGAGATTTTTTGAGTTGCTTGCAAACCAGCTCTACTCACTTGGAGATTAATTTCCCTGAGATATTCTTGTTTCCATGTGTCTTATCATCATCTTGTTAACTTCTCCCTCTAAAAAATGTGCTTTCCTTGAGGTGACTGCGCTGCAGAGAGCCAATAGTAATTTGGGATGCCTCTGAGGGAAGCATCTCCTATCTGTTGCATGAAAGCATGAGCTGAGCCAATATTTGACACTGATCCCTCTAAAGCACACACTTGCTGCAGTGCTCTGCAAAATATGTGGAGGCTAATTGCCCTGTGAGGTAGAACAGGCTATCCTGGAAATCCATGCAGCAGCACTGCCTGAACAAGTGACATTTTCAACTTTTTCTATATAATCTCATTTTCCTATTGTTTCAAGTCATCACCTGAGCTGAATACGTCGGTCCTTCATGCTCGCAGTTCAAGGAAATGGAGCAGACCTATTACAGAAAATTAATGAGTCTGAAACCAAGCAATAATAATAATATTAAAAATCCATGTTATTAAAGGCAAAGCCATAGGAAATGGGAAGGAAGTAATTAGAAAGTGTTTTAATATTTTACCTTAACTATTACGATTATATTAACAGGCTAGGGGTTTTCTGATTGAAAGCAAGACCTGCTAGGAGAGCAAAAGCTCTGAGCTGTGCGATTGCAAATAATGTGGCAAGAGGTTCCTCAGCTCAGCAGTGAAGAGTGGTTGGTGATGCAAGCAGTGAGCGTGGCTGGAATTTCTAGGTGCAATAAGGCATGGTGAGCCCACAGGGTCAGCCCATCTGTGGAAAGGAAGGAAAACACATTGTTGATTCAGGGATGTGGTTAGCACTTAAGGTAAAGACTGACCCACGGTGATTTATAGCTTCAAATTCCTTTTCACACTTGTGTGAGAACCTGAACCAAACAAAATACAGACGTTTAATATTGTACAGGATATAGAGTTCTTCAGGGAGTGCTGGCATACTGGGTATCAGAGTCACATCCTAAGTGTATGACGCTACAACACAAATATTTAACATAAAGTAACAGCCTCTGTAGAGGGGAGGTGGGATAGCAATGAGGGAACAAAACATGGCTCCAAGTTAAAAACCTCATTCCCAGGTCAACAAATTTTCTTTTCACAACTGAGAAGTCACTTGCACTCTGAATCAGGAGGACACTTGCACACAGGTGTGCAAGGATCTTAACTTCACATCTTGAAAACCATATAGTTAGGTGTCATGTTAGAAGAAAAACACCAAATTATTTCCCTAAATCTGGGTGAAGTACACGACTCTTGAGCTGACATAAGCAAGTGACAATTGGTAGACTGGTAAACCAGCTGTGTCAGGGCTGGATAAGTTTTCTATCACTGGGCTTCATTGAGTTGAAAGAACCTTGCAAAACTTCTGGTAAATAGACATTATGAAAGCTTTAGGGTTGTCAAAAATGTGTAAAGCAGCAACACAGGTAAAACAAAACAAAACAAAACAAATTAAAAAAAAAAAAAACAAAAAAAAAAGGAAAAAAAGCAGCCAAGAAAATTTAAAAATCACTTATTTGGACATAACTTTTCTAAAAACAGTTTTTAAAGTCTAGAAGTAATTTTGAAGATGGTTTTCTATGAACTCAGGCAGAAGCAAAAGGGTGGTTCTAAGACTGAAAATCATTTTTATAGAGTACTATGGAAAACTTTAAGTATTTCAGAATCAGAAGCTCACTTCGCTTGTTTGATTTCAGTTGTCAATTATGTAACTTCCAAATATACAATTTTATTGCTGATGTCCATATCTCTAGATTCTAAATATTCTCTTAAACATCAGGTCATTGTCAATTATTTTTTTGCTGTACTCCCCAAATAAAATTAATTTGTATATGTGCCCTGTATTAGATACAATTCGCCCTTTTCTTCCCTGAAACATAGGAGAAGCAGGTATATTAAAACGAGAAAGGGAAGTATTTTTTTATCTGCCTCCTCCTTACAGTCCCCAAAGTAAAATTCTGCCCAAACTACATTACTCTAAATATCTTTTCCCTCAAAGAGACAGTTAAAGTAGGAAACAACGACAGGACAAATGTTCATCACATTATGGATGTGGTGCTGAAAGCCATACAGTTACTTCAGTGGCAACTAACAAAGTAAAATGAATACAGACAAGAACAGAACATTCTCTGTTTAACTCAGGCTTGGTTCCACCCAATGCCATTACGATAAATAACTGACTTGGGTTTCTTTCACTTCTATTGTCATGGGTTTGAGACTCTGCTGGAGTATGTTGAGGGAACAACAAGAATTTGGTTCTGCTTTCACTTTCAGAAAACTTGTCCAACTCGGAGCAACCTTGAACAGTGCCTAGCATTTATTTCCCCAGAGTAGACATAAAAGAGGATTCCCTTTTCAAGTATAATCCACTCTGTAAATCCCTCAAGAGCCATTTGACTCAGCCAACATTATCCTCTGGCCTTCCATGGCTCAGAGTGCTGGCAGAGGCTCCACAGCCAGGCTTTCAAGAGTTGTCATTTATTAATTGTGCGACGGCTGTTCCTTTGAGACCCAGGCATGGGGGAAAACCCCTCTGTACAGAAATTAAAAAAAAAAAAATCTGCTTGCCACAAAGCCCTTACAAAGCAGCAGCTGCCTCCTCAGTAAAGCATCCTTGTTGGAGACAGCTTGGATTAGTCCATATATTCCCACACCTCTGTGTCTGGGTCAGTAGCACCATTCACTCTCCATGGAAAGTTTTGCTTTGCTCTGAGCCAAGAGTTAGTTCTGCCAAAAGAGGTATGATAAACGTCTGTTGCCTCCAAGCAAAATATGGAAAACAGCTTCTTTTCTCTAACTGCTTGTTTGTTTGTTTGTTTTCTCATGGTGAAAATCTCTCTCTATTCTGCTGGGGACATTACAGGCTAGTCTGAAATTACAGCTTAAACTGTTTCTGAGATACTCTCCCAGTCCAGCTTGGAGCAATACTTCTGATGTAGTCATGTCTAACCTTTCAGAATAAAACCCTGCAAATCACCAGAGACTTTCCATCAGTTTTCTCCTGGCTCCAGCTGAGCTGGTTGTTCATATCCCTGGGATGAGGAAGCAGAATCACAATGGGATGGGGGAGCCCTGTTGCTAGTAGCCCTGTCCCCAGTCCCTTGCTGCCCCATCCCTAGGACACAGCACTCCTGGGCAGCTGCCACCACCTCCTTGAACCCCTCCCGGGAACATGGGACCCTGACACGAGTGCTCCTCTCCATATTCCTCCATTTCTGATCCTGCAATTCCCCACAGCCCTTGTCTTTTGTTGTGCTCCACAGTCTGCTGTTTATCTCCACATGTTTGTTTTTCCTCTGTCTCCTTCTCTTCCTGGGAGGGCCAAAAGGTCTTGCTAGGGTTGAACTGGTGCCTGCTCCTAAATGAATTACAAAAGGAATAACTGTTTTTTCAATTTCTGAATTTTTTGTCAGAGCTGGATGCTATCAGTCAAACAAATGGTATCTGAAAAAGGGGAAATTATTTCTTCCTTATTCCTTCTCTCACTTGTGTGGAAGCAGAAAGAGTTTATGCTTTTACGCAGAAGATGGATGAGTGACTGGTGAGATGAGAGGAGACATTTCTACAGCTTTACTCAAATTCCTTGTTTTGGGATGTTAAAGATCTCAGAAATAATTTAAACCAATAAGCTCATAGCCTGAAATTCATGTGAGGAAAAGCCCTAAATTTTTAACATCACCCTTTCCTGCTCCCCCACCCCACCCCAGCAAAAGGCACACCCTCAACCCCGAAGAAAACAAGCTGAATGAACAACTGCTGCAACAGGAAGAGGGGTATAAAATATGATTTGATGAGAACTTTGATTATTTCAATACATATATCTGACCTGGGCAGAGAGGCACTGCCTTGGAGGTAGAAATTTACAGGTCACCAGATAGGAAAGAGCAAAACACAGATGGGACTTTATCTGTGCAGTTACAAATGGACATTTGGTGTTCCTCAAACAAGTGCATGTTTGTGCCAAAGAGCTGCCACTGAAAGATGCACCAGGGCTAATCACATCTGTTGTTTCGGTAATTGCCCCATTCTAGAGAAATGAGATTTCCTCTGCTTAGCCTGAATCAGCTCTACTGTTCATTTATAAAGTGAGTGCTTATGTGGGCTTATCTGAGACTCAGTGTGGGAATATCCCCAGTACTGCAAGGGCAGAATAAAGCAGGACCATAGACTTTTATATGTAGCATTATGCTGCTGCTTGCCACAGTATCGTGACAGTACTTGCCAGATGCCACAACAGATGCTCCCCATAAATTTAGCACTGAAGCAATGGATTTCATCACTCAAAAAATTATTCTGCTCTTTTGTGAAAGATTTGCAAAAAATTGCTTTTGTTTTAAATCCACATCTTTTCCTGCCTATTCTTGAGCCACTATTCCTCCAACATCTCCCATATGTTTTATAGTAACTCCACTGTATTGTTATGTTATTGTGTCTCCCCTTTTGCTCACCCCACACTTTTAAAAAAAAGCAGAGTCCATTTAAACCTGAATAATTTGGCTAGTTTTAGAGAAAGAATAACCTGAACAATGTTCTCAGAAGAAGTTTCCTAGCAGATGGTGTTACAACTTCTTTTTACAAGTCAAAAATTGAATGTTTTGTGGAAACTGAAGCTGCAGTATTTTTGTTCTTTGTTGGTGTTTATTTGCAGAATTATTAATGATCATTATAAAAAGATCTCAGCCAGGACCAGAGCACCACTGTGCTACAAATTGCCTAATAATACCTGTTATCAAAAATTAAGACCGACTTCTATATAGAAACCTGGAAATACTATTATTCCCTCTTTAAATATGGAAAAAAATGTAACCCTGGCACAGCTGGCCCACTTAAGGGAAAGCTTACTTATTCTGGGCATTGAGAAGGGACCATCATCATAAGGGAAACCTGAGGCAAAAACAGAATGCAATCCAGTTTACCTAAGCTCCAAGAACTTTAGGAAGGTTCCAAAGGATCTTCTACGCATGGGAACTAGTCAGTGAGAACTAAAATAGAATTGTTAGCATCTAAGGTTAATTACTGAGACATTAAATGCAGATGTAATAAGAAAATTACACAGTTCTCTACCATTGGACAATAAAATTAGATTTTTGAGGTTTAAAGTTACAGGGCTAGAAGTGAGATGGTAATGGTGTACAGGACTTTGAAAATGAAGATGGTCAACACAATGCAGACAGAGCTGTCCAGAGTAAAGCTATATCTATTGTTGCTGTAGAAAATTGACTTTAGTTTTGTTACAGGTAGATGAAAAGGGTCAGGACAGTCAGTAAATATTTAGGCAACAAACAAAATATTAAGGAGCATTTCTACAATGAAGATGTCAATGTCACAAAGCAAGTGATCTGTTTGACAAACTTTCAGGACCTGACAAAATCAACACTTTGTGAGGACCTAATTCACAAATAACAATCATATAAATCAATCTTCTTTCAAGTAGAGTCAGTGGGTATTTTTCTTGACCGATGCTAATTTCACGATGGGCATCTGAAATGCCCTGCAGGGCACTTGTCTGATGGACACCCTGGGAAAATACACCTCTTTCCTTATACTTCCACTGATGCCAGAGATAACAAAGGAATTGTGCTTTGCTTCCTTAAACATGTCTAATGTGCTTTTTTTAGACTGATCACCAGAATCTCCTTAAATGCAGTTGAGCTCATTCAAGGGAGGCCTTGAGTTCCTGGGCTTTGATGTCAGCAGGCAGGCACTGAGGGCTCTGCTGGCCCATGAGTCATTTTCGTGCTGCACTCTCTCACAGCACAGTCACGCCTGCCACTGAGCTGGAGGAATGGTCTCCACTGTTATCAGACTTCTCCAAGAATGTGGATGCAGTAATTGCTCCACTCTTTAAGCCTCTTGTGGTTTCTGCAAATGGCATTCTTTCAAACTGCAGCCAGAACGAATTAACCCAGAGATACAGAGCTCACAATTAAAATAAATACATTAAAAAAAAATAATTTTTGCCAGTAGCAGAAGACATTCAGAAGACACCAAAAACATTCAGGTGCTGGCAGTTGAATGTATGTTTTAGTAGGAAAATCACTGAGGATGCCCAAGTGCTGTGGGTGCTCAGATGGTGGAGGCACAATCAGGGCTGCTCCTGGATAACAGGGTAACCAAGGGAGAGGAGTGGGCAGGGCCAGTGGAACTGCCTTTCCCCCTGTGCTCTGCAAGAAGCACACAGCTGCATTCCCCATGCACCCTATAAGTCATCCACAGACACTGGGCACAGCCCTATCTCCTTCAGAGAAAGCAAATGCTGAGCTCAGTGCTTTCATGAGCAGCTGAGGAAAAACCTATAGCTCTTTGGCTGTGAAAGGCAGAGTGTGAGCCTTTCACCCACAGATGTGTTTTCTCTGGCCCTCCTGTGCCACCCTCTGCAGTACAGGTCTGCAAAGTTCTTTTTTCTTCAGTAAATTCCAGCATCTCTTACATGTTTACATTGGGGAATGCAGGAAAAGTGAGCGTATGTTTTAAATGAAATGTAACTACTGTCAGAAGCTACTGGGAAAAATTGAGCTACCACCCAGCTAGATCTGTGGGTAGGCTTTTTTATAATTCAATAGAAAAAGGAGACAGCAACTCACACATGCTACATCCATCACACTTCAAAGAAGTGTGCATATAAAAACATATTTGTGGTGTTGTTCAGCATGCTGAACAAGCTTCATGCAGCAACCTGTATCTTCCATCTGTCTGTAATTTCCAGTGGCTCCACTAACAACTCACTGCATGAAAAGGCATCAACATTAATATGAGTTTATATCAGCAGCTCTTGTCAAGAAATATTTCCCTACCTTCCCGTGCCATGCACCATCTCATAGAAACACACCAGGCATTTTATTGCAAATGCTTTGGCTTTTCAGCCAGAAGCTGGAATTTACCATGGAAAGCAGACAATCCATGAAAAAAAAAAAAAAAAAGTTTAGCTGAAAAGCTAATTTTCCTTCCAAAATGGATTATACAGCAGCGTTTCAGCCAGCTGTGCCTGGAATACTGCTGAGAGAGAGGGCCACAGAGATAAGCACAGGGGCACCAAACCAGCAGATGGACTTGGAGGTTCTGCAAACTCAGCTCAGGGGACAGCATTGCTTTCAAAGAGGATAATACCACCAGTTTTACAAGCATGAAGAAGAAGGTGTGGGTCATAATAGAGCAGATGAGGGAGAAGTCATGGCACGTCACTGATAATCTCCCAGCTAGAGAAGCCTTTGATAAGAAGAAGGTTCAGCTCCTTGAGCAGAGCTCAGTGTTTCCACATTTCTCATCTCTTGGTGCCCAAGCAAGCCCATTACACAGGTCTTTCTGTGCAACACCACCAGCATTTCACCAAAAGATCTCAGTCCTTCCATGGGTAACTCTTGTATGCTGCAGACACGGTTGCTCCTGTGAAGTGTCATCCACATCTTCACAGGACCTCTTGCTTTTCAGGATCAGGAATGAGAAAGCTGTAAAGACAGAGATCTCATGTACTCTGCAGGGCTCTTTGAAACAAATTTGGAGTTTTATTTTTAATGTTATTCCTAGTTGTTGAAGAACTAAAGCCTAACAGGTCTGTGCTTTGCTTTGTGACTGGCCACGCTGGCATGGCCTAAACTTCAGAGCCTGAACTGATATTCCTGAAACTGAAAAGCACTGAAATTTTGGGTAAAAAGTAGCTTTGGTGAGCTAATGATGATAATGTTAGCTGGTATAATTAGCACTAGATGTTCATTGGTTTATACTTTGCAGCCATGCACAAGTGACTCATCTGTTAGGACACATTTCTGTATTAGGGGCTTGATCTAGAGCATACTTGAGTGGATCTTTCCACAAACTCCAGAAGGCCTCAACCCTCCAGTGCTGACACAAATTTCCTGCAGGATTTTGGAGCAGGTCCCACAGAAATTCTTGCGGTTCCTTCCTTGTTTCACCTCACATGCATCCACAACACAATTAAACCAGCAAAGCAATGGAGCAATTTCATTGGGTTGTGTTTTCCCCCCACTTTCTCCTTCTCCAGATAAAAGGCACAAGAGAATTCCTGCACTGAGGCTTGGGAATGCTGCATGGTGGGAATATTTTATTTCCAGTAATGGCATCTGTAGTCACGTGTGCCCCAGGGAGGAGATGAGACTCCTGTTGTGCCCAGCGGAAGAGATAAAAGAAGGGTCTTGTAAATATATCTTGCACCTCGTGCATGTCTAGGAAGGTTCCATATAAATAGCACCATAACTTTTGCACTTGATGCCACTTGAGCACATTATAAGCAGCAACAGGTGGGAGGCATGTTTGAACAATTGAGCATGCTGTAATAACCGTGCTTAGGAGGTCTATTATGTTCCTAATGCAAATTCCACATGCATATTTGGTTATTTCAAACAGTTTGGGCTTTCTGACTGGATTAGAGGGCTGTTAGACAGGCTAGACAATGCGAGTCTATAGTTTGAGAAAGAGTAAGATGGGTTTTGTTTAAGCAGTTTTGGGGAGAAGAAGTAAGGCAGAAGAAGTGCCAGCCACAGAGCCATTTTGTTCAGCTGAGTGATGATGGGCAGCTAAAATGTTCACAGTTTGTATTTCACACAGGGTTAATGCTACCCTGAATAGCTATTTCCCTCCAGGATTGCTTAGTACTGCAGAATGTAAAAGGAAAACTAAGTTTAGAATTAGGATATACAAATGAAAAAATGCAGATAGTTTTTTGGCACTGGACTGTGGACGAAACCCAAGCCAAGAGCGCTTTGCATTTTCTAAAGATATTTGGAAGTGAATCGAAATTGCAGAAATGCCTACCTCTGGGAACTAGAGAACAGGGCATAGGAATCTGGAGAACTAGGAAAAAAATGAAAGAACACAGCCAAAAACTTCATATGGCTCAGCACTTGATGCTATAATGTTGCTCAGCAGGACACAGTCCCTGAGCCACAGACATCAGTCAGGGAGGAAGGTTATTGTCTGTAGTCCCTTTCCATGAAAATAAGAAAGACAATGAAGGGAAGTGCTGTTGCTTTTTGAGATTAACAGCAATTTGTTAATTGCAGTTTTTTTATTTCTGAATTAGAGATATATTTTAAAGAGAGACTTCATGAACTAGACTCTGCAACTTTCTCAGCCCTTCAAGCTCTGTCAGCACCACGTCCTGCATAAAACGAAATTCTTTAATCTGGAAGATCTGAACGGAGGAAAATAAATGACAAATTGTTAAAATTATTGCTCCCAATTATCCCCAAAAGCTCAACGCTGTAGAACTATAGAGACCCAGTTTTTAAAGGGCACAGAAAAACACAATGTCCCTTATGCTCTTTGCCCTTGAACAAAACTGATGTTAGCGTGTGCTTTATTTTTGGCCTGAACTTCTCAATATGCTCCAACTGGAATTTGTGGTTAGCTTCCAAGCAGATAGAACAGGTCAAAAAACCAATACTTTAAACATAGGAAAATGCCAATGATGTTTTCATTTTTCAAGATTTAAAGCAGACTTATCTGATTGATCAAGTGTAATTCAAGTGATATTTTATTACATTTCCTCCAAAACAATGAGATTATTATGTTTGCTCTTCTGTAATCCAAAGCAGGGGTTTTGTAAATCAGCCATTCTTTTTTATAAAATAAGTTTTTATTTTACTCAGAAAATA
Source organism: Spizella passerina (assembly GCA_013401375.1). NCBI lineage: Eukaryota > Metazoa > Chordata > Aves > Passeriformes > Passerellidae > Spizella > Spizella passerina. Next base: position 6,855 of record WBNQ01022930.1, on the reverse strand, counting down.
AGATTGAATTTTCTGGTTTATTTAGAACCTGAAATAAAATAGGCCACTCCTATTTCAATAGCTACATCCATTTAGAAAAAATATTTGAAAAAAAAGAATACCCTCAAAAATGACAATCAATCACTTTTGTGATGGACTTCAATACAGGCAATTCTTTAAATGTAAATGTTTATATNTTTTTTTTGTTTTTTTTTTATATCCATAAAAAATTTGATGTGAATTGGCCTGTAGCCAAAGGCATTTCCTTGTATAAATTTATTTTAATGTAGTTATTATATTTGAGTGACACAGTTTCTGCAAGTGAAGTTCTTTTAACTGTAAAGGCAGCATTAATTTCCACAACTCACCCCACTTTCTTTCCTTTTTGCCTTCTTCTTGTAGAGACATCACTTCTTAGGATAAGAGGTAAATTCCAGAATATTTTTCACTTAAATCTTGGCTTCAAAATCTTACGTCAGGCAACTCTGAAAAGGGCTCTTACTTGTATAAATTGCTTAGGCCTTGCAAGACAGGGGAATAATGCCTAAAAATCTTTAAGAATCTGGAAACTGTCAAGAAATGTGTGACCACCAAATATCCTGATGGGCTTTGACATGAAGACCAATACATAGAAAACTGGACTGAGATGTCTAAGCCACGTCAGAAACATGTATGATAGAAAAGAAATGGATCTCATGCCACCAAGTGTTATACTCAAACCACTTATATGACAGTGCCAATTAATAAGTATGAGACCCAGCTAAAGCCAAAGTGGAAGGTTTTATATAGCATTATTGGTCATCTGTACTCTGTAGTTCTATCTCTGCTATAATTTACAACAAAATTACTTAGAACTGTTCAAATAAATTCAATGGGATTAGTGAAGCTATGGTCCAATCTTGATTTCACTAAGGATGTGAGACAATAGACTCAAGTTACCATACAAGAAATTCTGGCTCAATATCAGGAAAAACTGAAGTCACCATCAAGCCCTGGAACAGGATGCCCAAAATGGTGGTAGCATCTCTATCCTTGGAGACATGACTGGGCAAGATGTTGGGCGGCCTACTGCCACTGCACGTGGTCCAAGCAGGAGGCTGGGCTGGAAACCCTGAANAAAATAAGTTTTTATTTTACTCAGAAAATAAGATTGAATTTTCTGGTTTATTTAGAACCTGAAATAAAATAGGCCACTCCTATTTCAATAGCTACATCCATTTAGAAAAAATATTTGAAAAAAAAGAATACCCTCAAAAATGACAATCAATCACTTTTGTGATGGACTTCAATACAGGCAATTCTTTAAATGTAAATGTTTATATTTGAATACTTTCTGCCTGGCTTTTCTCCTGGGTAAGTAGCAGTTCATTTTGTAGGCAATGAACACACAGGCTTCAAAGCTGCACAGTAGAAGCCAGTGGGAGTCTTGGTACTGACTTAGTGGGAGAAGGATTAAGCTCTCAGACATTATATTGATGACTGTCTTGGAAATAAACTGTCAGTATAAACTCACCAGATGCAAGACAGGGCTTTGAGCTCATATGCATAAGTATGTGAGCCACTTCTCCTCTTCACTTGTACTCAGTTCTGTTCCTGTAGTGCATCTTTCATCAAGACCTTATTCAAGGGTCATTTTTCTAAAGAGCACTAAAAAAAAGTCCAGTGAGCTCTTCTTTGCACTCATGTTTGGGAAAGAGAATTTGTGGATTGTTTTGTCTGGGGTTTTTTTTGGGGTTTTTTTTTTTTTTTGTTTTTTTTTAGCAGAAGACACAAGNATAATGCCTAAAAATCTTTAAGAATCTGGAAACTGTCAAGAAATGTGTGACCACCAAATATCCTGATGGGCTTTGACATGAAGACCAATACATAGAAAACTGGACTGAGATGTCTAAGCCACGTCAGAAACATGTATGATAGAAAAGAAATGGATCTCATGCCACCAAGTGTTATACTCAAACCACTTATATGACAGTGCCAATTAATAAGTATCAGACCCAGCTAAAGCCAAAGTGGAAGGTTTTATATAGCATTATTGGTCATCTGTACTCTGTAGTTCTATCTCTGCTATAATTTACAACAAAATTACTTAGAACTGTTCAAATAAATTCAATGGGATTAGTGAAGCTATGGTCCAATCTTGATTTCACTAAGGATGTGAGACAATAGACTCAAGTTACCATACAAGAAATTCTGGCTCAATATCAGGAAAAACTGAAGTCACCATCAAGCCCTGGAACAGGCTGCCCAAAATGGTGGTAGCATCTCTATCCTTGGAGACATGACTGGGCAAGATGTTGGGCGGCCTGCTGCCACTGCACGTGGTCCAAGCAGGAGGCTGGGCTGGAAACCCTGAAGATCCCTGTCCACCCCCAGGGACTCTACAGCTCAAGAGTGGAGTTTCTCCCTAACAGTACTGGAATGTAGGAAATGGGATGTGTATACGTCTCTCATGTATAACACTTCAAAAAACCCCCTATGCTTCCATGTCAGGGAGCGTTTCATGCTCAAAAATCCATCCTTCACATTTTCGCTGTCAATAAACTTTGGTGTTTCTGTAATTCTCCTCCAGTTTCTAGCTGTCTAAGGGTTAAGGCTGAGTGGTTCTCAGGAACCCAGTGCTGGTTTTGTAAGGGGTTCTGTCTGGTTTTTGTCTCTGAGAGCTGCCTTTCAGCCAGCCTGTGCTCCTCTTGCATTTCCTTGGCTTGACTCTTTGCCTCTGCATCTGAGCACATTAGATACGGAGTGTGGGGGATTTACAGTGCTGCTGGCAGTACCAGACAGAGAATAGCTTTGTAACTGTATCCCTGTCTTCCAGCAGAGAAAACCTTTGATGGAGATCTCTGCTCACTAATGTACATGTAAGAACACAACCCCTCAATGCCTGCCTTTCATTAGCACTGCAGTGATAGTTATGCACATGCTGTGAGGAGAATGGTGAAGCCCAAGCATGACATGTATGTGTCTCTGGTATGCCAAGCCAGACCTTTCCTTGCTATAAATCTGTGTTGCTTCAATACTGCCTTATCATGCTGTGGTCATTCACCTCAGGCAAGGAGAATCTGACCTATGAAAACCTCAGAAGTTTATAATTTTGAAGTAATAGTATCCATAGGCCATCAGAATTTCTCTGTAAGTCACTGCTGTCTCAAAACTAAACCCAGTGGTCACAAGAAAACCTTCAAGGGCATGTGTCCTTGGAGAATTATTTCTGAGTCAACAAAAAAGGAGTCTAAAGTTGTGACACCTATCTGTGCCTCATGTCAGTAACTAGAAATGTGCTGACTCTCTGGATATTTGGCTAAACACTCCAGCCAGATGGTTCCCCGGTGGGCAGAGTGGTGAGAAGCATTCTGGAAGATTTGCACAACATCATGTTACATGACATCATGCTACCTCGTCCAGGAGAGCCATAAAGAGGGTCTGAACTTTGCAGAAGATATCTGCTCCCAGAGCTTGGAGATTGCTTAGGAAATGAGCACATAGGCTGTGTCTGCAGCACTGCAGCAGGAACAGGCTGGATACGAGGGGATGGCAAACAGAAAGAAATCTAAATGTGATTTTCTGATGGCAGGTCTCCATAAATACTCTCCATTATTTTTTGATTGACTTCCAAAATTCATCTGAAAACAAAAGTGGATAACCATCAGTTTCCAGTACACAACCCAGCAGTGAAAGGATAAAATACCTGGCTTTTCAGGGACTTCTTACTTTCTTATAGCATATTAAAGAATAGATGTAATGCTTTGAGCTGAAACCTCTTCCTAAGCATTCCTGCAGGGTCCCAGTGTACAGTAGTCCTCTCAGAATTATATTCAGCAGTTGACTACTAAAGAAATGTTCTATTATTAACTAACATGTAATTAGTTCATTAAAAAATACCTCAGCTGAATACTGTGTAACATAATACAGCCTACTACTAGAGTGAGGAGATTTCAGGGCCGGCACAAATGGAAGTGAAATTACAGTGCAAAGAAGTGGAAAGGAGACAGTGCCAGCTGGCAGGGTACTAAGTGTTTCAAATTACTGTATGTTTATGACCTCTGTGTTCTTAAACAAAATTAATTAGATTATGCTATTTGAGAATCTTGGAACGCTGTGGCCACATGCCAAACTTATCTGAACCACACATCTTAAGTTTAATTAAGATGTTCTTAATTTCTCCAGGTATTTCTTTAATACACACATATATTCACATGTGTGTGTTTAAAGTGGTGCCTGTGGGAAGTGATAAACAACAGACTGCGATTCCTGAGGTGTGTTTAAGGTGGCTGCTTGCTTAATAGGACTTGGGGGCTAAATCCATGAAAGGGCTTGGATTCAACTTTAAAGCTCACCTGCTCCTTTAGGTCCCCAGTCAAAATTCTGACCCTCAAGTCCCTTGTTTAGCTGCCACCTGAATGTGGGGCATTTATCCTTGTTGCAGGGAATTAAGATTTCAGTGTTACAGTTTTCTATGTCTTGAAGTTCTGCTGCTTATTTTAACAAGTCGCTTTGCCTTATTAGCACTGATAATTTAGCAGCTCTTCCATGTCGAGTTGGGCTAAGCTTCACCAATATCCCTGCAGATTTTGAGGTGCTGCTCCTGAGGTCGGAGTGTCATCCACCTGTGCTATGAAAGAGATGGGTCCATTTCCTTCACCAGCCAAGGAGATTTGAAGTCTCACCTCCCATGTCCCAGAGAGCATCTTCACATTTAGAAGGTGGTGTTCAGTGGGGATGGAAGAGGGACTTTGGAGAAGGTAAGTGGGTCGAGGTGGGGAAGAATGGAGATGAGGAAATGCTTGTTGCTCCATCAATGCTGATGTGCTCATTGGAGCAAGGAGAAAAGGCTCTGTCTCTTAATCATCCTAATGAATGTCATTCCTGATACTTTTCTCTGACACAGTCAACACTCCTCAGTTCTGAGGAATGTGGGAAAAGCTTCAAAGAAAGGTGAGAAAGTCCATTGCCTGCAAAACCCCAGAGACTGGGCGGTAATGTATATTCCAGCAGAGAGTGAATTGTGCGCTTGAATTTCAACAGGCTTACAACATCCTTGATGCTGATGGTGAATGCTGAGCAACAATGGACACAGAATATCACCATACACTCCTCTGGGCATGCTTTGAAAGAAAGAACAATCTTTCTTTCTTCCATCATCTTTGAAAGCATTCAGATGTGTATCTTTTACAAGATATTTCAGGACTTTGAATGCTCAGGAGAAATACTCAAGGAACAAAACCTGTGCAAAATAACCCCCTTGAACTGGAAGAAAATTTAAGCTACCCTTTCTTGTTGATGTTTACTAGTGGGCAGTACTGTGGTTTGCCAGTAGACATGATGGTCCTTTTGGAGCCCACACTCTTAGGCCCATAAAACTCACCTCACGCTTAGGTCTGTAAGTCAGAGCTAGTGATTCTCCTGGGGGGCTGAGTGCTGATGCCCACCAGTATGGATGGGTAGATGTGCCAAGCTAGTGGTAAAGTAGAGCTTGGGGAGTGCCCATAGCTCACAGAATTTTTTCTCAGAACAATATTGCTCAGTGGTGGCACATAATTTTACATGCTCAGTGCATCAAGCATATTTGTTAACTCAGAGATCTACTTGTATGAATAGCCCCTTGAAGGGCTTGTCTGCTTGTCCTTGCTGGGCAGGCACTTTAATATTACTCTGTGTCCTGCTACTCCTAATTAACAAGTAAAGCTAAAATATTCATCACTGTCATACAAGGAATTGAGTTGCAAAGCCTCTGGAAAGAGTAGAGTTTTCCCTTGGACTCCTGTTTCCTTATTCCTCTGTGTACCATTGAATTGGCAAAGAAAGTGTAAAAAGAAATTTTTGTGACTGTTAAGTAGCTGCCATTTTGGCTAAGAAAAATAGATCTGGTGGCTCAACACTACCTGTTCAGCCTGAAGGGACCTCTCTTCAATAAACACAGACCAAAGCAGTCATCTGTAGTAAATACACATGTAGTTATCAAATGTGATGGGAAAGTTTTTAAGGGCCACTGCTGTGAAAAATTAATCATGTCAAAACTCGATCATATGTTCTCTGAAACAGCTGGCTGCTTGCCCCCAGGATTTGGTTTCAATAACCTTTTGCTGAAAAAATGTCTTTCAATACAACCTACTGAATTAGATTAATGCTCTGACCTCCAGAATTTCTCTCATTTTTGTTTGCAGAATGCAACACAGGCAGCACATTCAGTCAATTTTGTTTTTTATCTTAAATGTATTCTCATACGCCTCTATTTTCTCTAGATATGTGTCTTCCTCTGAAAATGTTGTGATCCTTAGGTCACAGCCTGCCATAAAAAATTATATAAAAAATGTTAAAACATCACCAGACTTTACAAAAAGAAATTTCAAAGCAACCCATCTTCTACATTTACTGTGGCATTTATTAAATTTTTCTAAATCAGAGAATTGCTTCTTTGTGGGCCCCACTTCACTGAAGGTGGATTCAGGAGCAATTGCATCCTAAGGTGGATTCTTTGGAGCAGTTGAAAGCTACAAGAGAGAAAGGCACAGAGCCTATAGATAGTGTCCTTATTTGCAAAGAGAAACTTTTCACCAGCTCTGTTTCTCAAGGGTTTTTTCAGTTTGTATTTTGGGTTGGTTTGTTGTTTGGATGTTTTCTGGCTCTTACCTGTAACAGAGTTGGAAGGTAGCTAAGAAAGGTAAAGACAGTCTTCTGCACATAAAGCTGAACTTGCTTTTCTAGCTCCCATAATCTTCTTAGACCTCCTGGATCACAGCTGGCCTCTTCACAGCCTGCTTGTCTGAGTTGGAATAGTGTGAAGAAAAGCATTGTGTTGGACTGGTACAAACCTTTTACCTCTATTCAAGGGTGTTGCTTCACTAAAGCATTATTGTTTCCTCCTCTTTGACAGGGACT
>WBNQ01022928.1:0-11325 GCA_013401375.1 Spizella passerina | reverse complement strand
AGGCCTGTTACGCCAAATAATGTGATGAAAACTCTGTGACAGACAGGCCCACTGCCTTTTCTGAAATCTGTATGTCAGTGCCAGCTTCTTTTTGAAGGACATGTACAGAGGCTTTCAGCTTTTTCTTGATGCTTTTCAGATGCTGCCAGTAGCTGAAAGCTTCATTTCAGCATGACCCTGTGCTCCAACATTCTACTGAGTTCAGGGCTTTGGGTGCATCCTCAAACTATAACAGTCTTGCAGAATTTTATGACTGACTTCAAGCAAAAATCAGTTTTTTTCCAGGTAAAAATGTCTGATTGTGGGGAGACATGCAAACAAGTAAATAAAAAGTCAATTTATTTGTATCAAAGAAATACTCTGTAGAATTCTGTGAGCATGTGAAGAACAGAAAATCACCATAAGCCTGGCATGTCCAAATAGCAGAGGTGCAGTGCATAAATTATACAGTTAATCTGACTTTGCTCAGTAAGTGGGTTTAGTATGGGTTGTGCTGTTCAGCTGGGCAGCATATGCTCAGAAGGTTTAACACTGGAAGTGCTGCAGACTTTGTGGAGTTGATCTGCAATGCACATGAATGTGTCTAGGATTTCCAGACATCCAGCAGCCCAGGCAGAGTTGCTATTCTGGTGAGACTGTTCTAGACAATTGTCAGCATTCTCAAATTCATCCCCAACAAAATTGCCAAGAACATAAAAAAATACGTCTGGTAAAAGCCAGATATGAGGTAGGTAAAAAAAAAAAAATTCTATCATATAAATCAAACTTTTATTATTGTCCTTATTCCAGCGCCTCAGACTAAGTCACCTCCTCAAGACCTATGAGAAATAACTCAATAACCTCATGTGTTAAAGAGATGCCAAATAAAGAAATTAAATAAAAAGCCAAAAATCAATGAATCAAACCAAAATCAACCAACCAACCAATGAACCAACCAACCCCAGTTCTACCTATAGTTCCTAAGCAGAAATACATGCTCTGCACCATTGTCAGAGCAGGGAGAACAGGATAAAACACTTCAGTGCACGGGATCCATGCTATCACGAAAAAGAATAAATGCAGTTGGTATCTGAGAGCTGCATTTGCTCCAAACACAGCTGGGACCCTTTTCCAATATTCCCTCTCCTTCAGAGCTGCAGGCACTCACTCCAGCCGTGAGCAGGAGCTCCTGAGGAGTGAGGTGAGCACAGAAAGCAGGTCACTTGGAGGCAGCATGTTCTGGGCCAGTAACCCCATTCATCCACCCAGGATTCCTTTTCCCTCAGACACTGGCTCGTGTTACTGGCCTTGGTATTGATTGCCAGGGAACTTTGACATTTGCTTGCTGTTGTTTGATGAAAGCAGCTAATTGGAGAGCTTCCTCTGAGGAAAGCCTTTCACATATGTGGAGTCCTTTGTACCTGTGCTTGTGTAGGTGATATATTCTGAAATCTACATCAAGAAAAGCTGTTTTCATGCAGCATAAATGTAACTAACTCTCTTGCTTTGCTAAACATTCACTCATAACCTGCAATTCAATTCCATCACCTGTAACAAAATACTCGAGACAACTGTAATCTAAATGTCAGCCCTCTTTCTTCTCAGAGAAGCTGCCTTTTTAATTCAGTAGAATTAATCNCAAAAAATGTATTTCCATACTGCATGAAATTTAAAACAAATCATATGCTGCAGCACAGTTTCTTCAAACATCTTTTTCCAAACTCAACAGCTTCTTGGTAAGATGATTTAGGTGATGAACATGCTTGTATAAATGCCATGTGGGCCACAAAATATGTACTCCACCTGCAGAAACTGCTGTCCTAACTTATCCCAACTTCCTTTGCACCCCCTATTTTCATTTTTTTCCAGTGCAATGATTGCAATAGCACAGACATAAGGCAGGACTTACTCCAACATTCTCCACAGCTCCTTTTAGAAAATACATAGGAGTTTGTACTGAAAGTATCTCCTGACAAACAGGAGATTTTTTGGGGGTTATGTTGGCACCCCCTCTCCCCACCTGCCCTTTCTCTTCTCTTTATTTTTTGTTGCTTATGAGATGAATGGTTATTATCAGTTTATTATTACTGCTTTTCCACAGACTTTCTCAAATGTCAAGTGAATCTGATCTGGAGTTCAGGCCCATAATTACACTGGACCAGCTCCAGAACTCGTAAATAAATCGGGGGTGGCTGCTATGGTTGCCAGAGCTCTGTCATTTTGCTCTTCTGAGGGTGGACAGAGGCTTTGGCTCTTTTCTAAAATTCTACACTTGCTACAGAGTTTTTCACACCTTATTTTAAAAGACCCTAGGCTTTCTTACTACAGTTTGGCGTAGTTTTACCACAGGCACAGAAAGCTACTAGACTGCAACATTGTTGAATATGTTCATTTAGAGATAGCTGAAATGTGGATTGTTACTTTTTAATTTTTTTTTCTGCTTTCTTTATATGTGAGAACCTCACAGGAGCAGACATGATTTCTGTCTCTGCCCTGGCCTCTTTGTTGACACTGGGAGTTTACACTGGGCTCTGCAGTGAGGCACATCTTTGTGACAGAGGGCAGCTCCAAGGCTTGTCAGGAAAGGCCCCCAAGTGCAGAGATGTCTGCATTCAAGATCATGGTTTGAAATCAGAGGGCACAGCATTCCCAGACCTGGCTTACTGAGGTCTGAGAGGTTTACTAGTGACTTTAAATGTTACTTTCCAGCCTGTTTCTAATCATGTCAATGCACACAGAGCACAGCATCTGGTTACAGAACTGAATCTCTGGCCAGTGCAGGCTTGAACTGAAAACGGTGCAGATATTGATCTTCTGATATTTTTGACACTTTTTTTTCCCTGAAAAACTTCAAATAAACTCCTGAAACACATCATGAGACCTGATCCAGAATATGCAACTATTCAGAACATGGTTCCTCTCCTTCAACCTCATCTGCAATTAGAACTAATCCCCACATCAGCCATTCATGGATGCAGATGGCAGCACAGATCACAATTTGCACAACTTGATCTACAGTTGGTNTAACTAACTGCTCTTGCTTTGCTAAACATTCACTCATAACCTGCAATTCAATTCCATCACCTGTAACAAAATACTCGAGACAACTGTAATCTAAATGTCAGCCCTCTTTCTTCTCAGAGAAGCTGCCTTTTTAATTCAGTAGAATTAATCAACTTACCTTACTTTAAAAATACTTTTTTTTTTTGGAAAATAACCAGAGAGCTGGGTTTTTAAAGCAGTCTTACAGAACCTCAATTGAAAATCATATGAAGTGATTCAAACAGAAAGGACTGAAAAGTGGAATATAAATCCTGATATAAGACTTCAGATGTTTTTACATACAAAGGTATTTTTTAACCCTGGTACTCATCCATATTATACAGTGAAATGAACAAGCAGAATCAGAGACCAACAGTAAAGCACAAAAAAATGTATTTCCATACTGCATGAAATTTAAAACAAATCATATGCTGCAGCACAGTTTCTTCAAACATCTTTTTCCAAACTCAACAGCTTCTTGGNTATTTTTTGTTGCTTATGAGATGAATGGTTATTATCAGTTTATTATTACTGCTTTTCCACAGACTTTCTCAAATGTCAAGTGAATCTGATCTGGAGTTCAGGCCCATAATTACACTGGACCAGCTCCAGAACTCGTAAATAAATCGGGGGTGGCTGCTATGGTTGCCAGAGCTCTGTCATTTTGCTCTTCTGAGGGTGGACAGAGGCTTTGGCTCTTTTCTAAAATTCTACACTTGCTACAGAGTTTTTCACACCTTATTTTAAAAGACCCTAGGCTTTCTTACTACAGTTTGGCGTAGTTTTACCACAGGCACAGAAAGCTACTAGACTGCAACATTGTTGAATATGTTCATTTAGAGATAGCTGAAATGTGGAAATGCAGTTTTTAATTTTTTTTTCTGCTTTCTTTATATGTGAGAACCTCACAGGAGCAGACATGATTTCTGTCTCTGCCCTGGCCTCTTTGTTGACACTGGGAGTTTACACTGGGCTCTGCAGTGAGGCACATCTTTGTGACAGAGGGCAGCTCCAAGGCTTGTCAGGAAAGGCCCCCAAGTGCAGAGATGTCTGCATTCAAGATCATGGTTTGAAATCAGAGGGCACAGCATTCCCAGACCTGGCTTACTGAGGTCTGAGAGGTTTACTAGTGACTTTAAATGTTACTTTCCAGCCTGTTTCTAATCATGTCAATGCACACAGAGCACAGCATCTGGTTACAGAACTGAATCTCTGGCCAGTGCAGGCTTGAACTGAAAACGGTGCAGATATTGATCTTCTGATATTTTTGACACTTTTTTTTCCCTGAAAAACTTCAAATAAACTCCTGAAACACATCATGAGACCTGATCCAGAATATGCAACTATTCAGAACATGGTTCCTCTCCTTCAACCTCATCTGCAATTAGAACTAATCCCCACATCAGCCATTCATGGATGCAGATGGCAGCACAGATCACAATTTGCACAACTTGATCTACAGTTGGTTTTTACCAGAAGCTAAAATAATTCCTGAAATCAGAACTAATCCTCAGTACAGACAAGGCCTCAGACTGCCAACTAGTTCCAAATGTTTTTAAGATGTGAACATTGTATGCTGCCAATGGGGCCGAGATGACCAATTCTTTTCACGTGGGTCGCTCTGAGGCCAGCAAATGGTATCAGCATTTCCCAGTGCTCCCCTGGCTCACAGACACACAGTCACATAAAGGTGAAAGTTTCTGGACTCCTTTATAATGGATTGAGTCATTGTGTCTTCTGCAGAGCACTTTTCAAAACAAAGCAAAATACTTTATGGAGTGGAAAACACTGAATTATTTGCAAAAAAATGTCATTTCTTTTCTATATCCTTCCCCAGGGAGCCCATTGTTCAAATAAGTATTTGCTTGTGCCCCAAAATACAGATGTTTTTGACTCTTGTCATAAATCAAACATGCTTATGTCTAACACATTAAAAAAGAGTAGAAAATAGCAGACATGGATTAAGATGGTTGGTCTGACCCAAATTATAGTTCTTCAATACTGTTAATTTTTTGCTGATTCTTCTGGGAACAAAAGATTCGACAACATCATTGTGCTTCCCTCTTCTCCTTGGAATTAAAATCAATCTTTTACTCCTTTTGAAATGTAAATTTGAAATAATCATGTATCTGGATCATGGATTAAGTTTGCAGGAGAAAAGTCTCTGGCAGAAGATGGCAGGGACTGTGCCTAAAGCTAAATCCAGACACACAAATCAGCTCTGAGCTCGGGTGAAAACAGAGTTCTGGTTAAATGGGTTGCAGGTTTTCAGTTACAAAAGTTCCATCAAGAAACCATTCTGATATTTGAAAACAAGTAAGAACAGCCTCATGTCATCTACAAGAAAAGCAAATTTAGCATTCCAATTACTTTTTTGTCCCCTCAGACGATTCTCTCAGGCCTGTTCTAAAGGGCATTTTTTTCAGAATCAGAATTCCATCTCTAAACCTTGACAATTCTTGTAAGATGAGGCTGCCTGGTTTTTTTAACAAGGAAAGATAAGTCTTTGATAGTTTCATATAGGGGTGTTGAACAACAGGACAAATTTTCTTGAAAGGCAGCAGGATAAATCATATTTTCAAGGTCAGTTTTTTAATCCATGGCTTTTAACCTTGCTATGATTTATGTTTGACCTCCTTTCCACAGTAGTTTTCTTCCTTCTCTCCTTCAGACTGGAAGGACATGTCTATGCTTTCTATTTGATGTGGGTTTCATGTATCTGCACAAAGTAATTCATAACCACTTGGCAAAAGGCATGTGCCCACACCACATCATTATCCTGCAATTAAGAAAATTCTCCCTGCCACAAAGCCATAAAGCCCAGTGATGTTTCAAGCTAAGCCCTCAATATCCATTCTGAATTCATCTAAGGCACAAAGTCGCTGTGGTGCTGCAGAGAGATTTTTGTAGAGTTTGTAAAATACTTGTTGAGCATTGATTGGAAATTTTTTGGCTTTGCCTCATCTCAGCATGCTTCCACACCTTAAGATTTTCTCCTGCTTCTCTGCACAGACTTCACACAGATATAGAGAAGATAGCTCTTCTCTGCAACTGAAAGGAACAGAAGCATGTTATTGTATTTGGTTCTGGGCGTCCTCTACCTAAGGTCTAACACATTCTTCAAATGATTTTTAGATTTTTGATTATTCTGTCTTATGCTGTTGGTCAGGTTACAGGTGGCTTTGTTAGACATGATCAAGCAGGTCTTGAATTATCTGTGTAATTCACTTACAAAATATTTGATTAAAGTAAAAGACTGAAGCGAAAGGAAGAGAAAAAGGTTCTGCCCTCTGGGATGTTTAATATTAGTCAGTTTCAATGCTATGCTTCCCTTTCACTGTGTGGACAAACATCATCACCGAATCAGAGGTGAAGTCTGTAACATGTCATTTCCTCCACCTTCCTAATGATGCCTTGATTTTAAATAAATACATCAGAGGGAAAAAAGTTTCACCCTTTAAATAAAATGTGGTAATGACTTCCCAACTTCTACCTAATGTGGCCCCAGTGGAAGGGAAGAGCAGGACATTTATCGAACTGCTCCTTTAGACACCTTCTCCCCAAGGTCTTCCAGGATCTGCTGCATCCCAGCCAGAGCAAACTCTTCCATCAGGCTGAGACAGCCTGGAGAGGGGGTGCAAGTTAATAAAGAGAGCAGTCGTGTGTCTCTAAATGTACACTACAGAGAAAGAAACGCTGTCCAGAAGCGCTGCTAATGCAGGAGCACCCGTACCCGCGAGTGAGGGCGCCGAGCCCTGCCAGCCCTGTGCTGCACCGGAGCTCTCTGGCTGGGCCTGCCCTCCTTTGAACAATTAAGGATTCTATTGGCCACGCTCGGTGAAAGGGACCCAAAAACGCCGCTCCCCGCCCCGCCGGGCGCGGCTCCTTTAGGGCGCGGCTCCTTTAAGGCGCGGAGCGGGAACGGGAGAGCGTTCGGTTCGGTGCCGTCCGGTCCGTGCGGAGCGGGGCCGGGAGCTGGGCGCGGGTCCTGGCGCTCCGCACGGCCCCGGGAGCTCCGCACGGCCCCACATCGCCCCCACATCGCCCCCACATCGCTCCCGGGCCGCTCCGGGGGGCGCCGAGCCCGGCNCGGACGGACGGACGGACGGACGAGGCCGCCGGAGGCAGCGGCTGCCCCCGAGCCGCCGGGTGCGAGGTGAGTGGCGGCGGCCGCGCTCTGCCCCGCTCCCCGCGGGTGGGGAGCCCGCACGGGCGCTGCCCCCGGGCACAGACGCTGCCCCCGGGCACGGCCGCTGCCGCCGTGGCGGAGGCGCCGCGGGCTCCCCGCGCTCCCGGGCAGCGCCTTTGGCGGCGGAGGTGCCGCGCGAAGCCCGCCGCTGCTGTCCCTCCGGCGCGGGGCTCTCCCGTGGGGATGCGGGGCTCGCCCCGCGCTCCCCGCACCTGCAACGGGGCCGGGCTGCAGCCGGGGCCGCCGGCGGCGCGGGGCTCTGCGGGCACGGCTCGGTGCCCGGGGCAGCGGGCGGGGGGCGCGGCACAGGGGCCGCTCCCGGGGCCACAAAGCAGCGGGGCTGAGAAATGTTTGGAGGAGTTTTGTCTCTTCTTTCAGCTGGAAAAGGAAAGGCATCGGCGGCGGCAGCGCGCACGTGTGATGTAGAGAAAGGGGGACTCATGATGCTGGCTGGCTGCAGCTCAGCAGGATACCGGGAAAGGCGCACAGAATCAACAGGGCGCCTGTTGAGAGGTGCACGGAGCCGCTTCGGCCCAGAGCCCCCGAGCTGGTTTGGAGAGACTGAGTGCTCACCGTAAATGCTCGGCAGTGGGGTTCTGGCTTGCCCCGACTTGTCCAAACTCCAGAAAACAACATGACGTTTAGAAAGAGGGGAAACAATGTGATATTGTGATTAATAGGAGAAGAATGAGTAGGGTATGCCGATGGTTATCAGTGCAGTGCTTGTAGGGTTTTACATGGAGCATGGATACCTAGTGCTGCAGAACTGACTACTTAATTACACCTTTGTATTCATTCTACTAATAACACTTCTTGCAGTTGATGGATCATGATCGTGGATTATGACTCTTTTAAGAGAGACTTAAGTGGTCTTTCAAAGAGTGAGCGTACTCAAGTTTATTACTTGGCAGGGGGCAGCAGCATGAAGCCTCGGAATGAAAATAGGAAGTGAACATTACTCATTTAGTTTTGATATTGTGTCTTTGACGGTTATAAGTGTCATCATAGACTGATCCTAGCTCAGATAGCATCTCATGTACTGAAAGACTTTACTCTTTTCCTGGTTTGTACCTACTTCTTCTAGCTGTGCAAGCAGTCCCTCTGATATGGAATATGTTCTGAACAAGTCTGGTTATTTTTATAATGGGCAAATGTGTTTCTGGAAGAATAAACCAGACTGTATCATTCTGAAGAATGTTCTCAGCCTGTAATATCTTAATCT
The DNA here is from genome assembly GCA_013401375.1 of Spizella passerina. Taxonomy (NCBI): domain Eukaryota; kingdom Metazoa; phylum Chordata; class Aves; order Passeriformes; family Passerellidae; genus Spizella; species Spizella passerina. Next base: position 2,893 of record WBNQ01022928.1, on the reverse strand, counting down.
CATCTGTTCAAAATGAAAACAACAGCCACCGGAAAACTGAAACCACTCTTGACTGATGCACGTGGCTAACAAGGTTTATGACAACAGAACTGTGTGCACTGTTACTACACTGAGGTGTTGCTGCTCACACCTGGAAGTGCGGCTCAGGCTGAAGATGGGCTGTCTGCTGGCTCTGTGTGACCAGCAGTGGCAGAGGTCCAGCCTGAGTTTTCAGAGAAACAGTCCTGGTTGCTTTATGGTCTTTTTGGAGCCTTCATGAGACAGAAATGCTTGTTCTGGAAACTGGGAAGGAATAGTGGTGATGTGTCCCGCTCCTCAAGCACAGGCTTGACAGCTGTTCCTGCCAAGAGATGTTCTTCCCTGGTGGGACACTGAGAGGCTTGAGATGTCACCCTGTTCTCCTCTGCCCCCTGAGGCTGCAATGTCCCGGTTTTGGCCTGGTCCTGAAATGCATCTGGCCGTGGGTAATGGCACAGTGAGATGCTTTAGAGTAGTTTGCTCAGTTTCAGTTCTGCTTTGTTTATCTGTGCGGAGCCTTTGTTACATGTTACTGTGTCAAGTGAGATGCAGTTAAAATTTTGATTTGCTATCGTGATAGGAAATATGCTTCAGCTTTCACTTTAAAGTAGTTAATTGTAATGCAAAGGAGTTGTATACTAGCATGGATGTGCATGCCTGTGAGTTTATCTGGCCATGGTATCGTTACAAACCCCTCTGATACAGGCAGGACCAAAGTGTCTGTCCTGTGTAGAAACTTCTGCAGTCACCAGAGGAAAGTCATGGGTTTTTTCACAGAAAAGCTCTGAACAAAATTCCTGTCTTCAGGTGAGTGTTAGCTCTTGCTAGGTGTGGCCTGACTGTATTCCCCTGGGGGAATCATTTCACACCCTTTGTTTCGCTAGAAAATTTATAGTTCCCAACTGCACTGCTCAGTTCTGAGTGGATGCAAACCATGCTGACTCATATGCTGAACTGCAGCCTTGCTCCATGTAAACACAGGCACACTTCTAAAATATTTAATTTGTAATGTCCTCTGTGGAGAGCTATCCCACAGCTCCTGGCACAATTCCCAGAAGCAGCAGATTCTGGGGTTCTGGGAGTTTCAAAGGCCATTGGTGCCCAGCGGGATAATCATCTGAACTAGTTCAGTGTAGTTTATCCTGGCACTGGGACAGTTCAAACTGAACAGGTATTTAATCTTGCTTAAAGCAAGTCTGCTTTGAACAATACGTGGTATGTGCATGAACGATCTGGAGCCTGTTGGGACATGGCTGTCAGGAGATCTACATGGAGGGAAATCTTTGTTATGGCAAGAACACTTTGGTGTAGATGTACCTCCCAGCAATTTCTAAAACAACCTCTGTGGGCAGTTATAGTAAAACCAGGAATAAGCTATTACAATATTTGTTTTCTTAGTTCCTCTCTGACCAATACCAGTGGTAATTAATTGTCTTGTGAAATACCTGAGTTTACATCCACGAGTGAAATGCATGTTAAAAAAAGATTCTCAGAAATGCAGAAACTCACACCCATTCATGCAACAAAAATTCTCATTCTTTTAATTGAAAATAAGTTACAGTATATGATTTGGCTAGAAAGGAAGAGAGTGGAATCCAAGAATGATTTCTAAGCACACTTATTTTGTCTGTACATGCTAAGTACCCTATTGGAGTTTTAAGATAAATATCTTCTCCTTTAAAGCAATAATTCATTCAGTGGAGACTAGCTGATAAGAAACTAGAGTTCTTTGGTTCTTTTGTGGGTTTTAAAATTTGGGTTTGTTTTTTTTTGGTAATTATTGTGGGCTTGGTTGAAAGACTGATCTAAGTAGTACTCTCTGTACTAATAAGTACAGAGAGTAGAGTGGGAGAGGTTCAGTGATCTTATGGGTGGTGTAGACAATCACATATCACTTGCTCAGGTGGGCTGTCAGTGCATTACCTGTAACAGTTAACATCATCTGTTTGCTGAACTCTGCCCAGCCTTGCTGATGTCGTAACTCATGCCAACATCCTGCAAGGTTTTAAGCATCCCCTCTTAATTTTTTATTTTGAGAACAAGACTCTAGAGACACTAGAGTAGCGGGGTGTGCTCGAAACTGGATACATCTGGGTTGCAGAAGTGGTTCCAAACCCTGGAGAAAAAGCCCCTGGTGCAAATGGGGCTCTGGAGCTCGCTGAGGTCCCTTGGGGACACAAACCATCACTCCCAGTGCTTGTATCCATGCATTGTCAGTGCAGCAGGAAAAGCAAATCTGTGCTTTTACCTTTACAGATGGTAGGGTTTGAAGGTAGTGTGCCTGTTGTTTCTTTGACTGCAGGAGGGGTACCTGGCATGGTACTGTTTTGGTACAGGAAGCATCTTTATTGTGAGTATGATTCAAGGCTCAACCTATTTTCCTTCTTTATTAAGATGGGGAATTTCCTTACAAATGTGGCTTAATTCACAAATTAATTTCACTTGAAAGACTTCTTTATCTGAAATCTGAAATTGAAGTGTACAGATGTGACATTTTGTTGCTTAAGTGTGTTGAGAGATACGTTTGCCATTAGCAGAGTCCCATTAGTTATGAGGTAGTCTTACAACATGTATTTCAAAATCCTGCTTTCTATGATGGCTCTTAGTGGCATTTTTGTTTTAAAAGCAGAGGAAGTTAAAAATTGTGTCTGCATCTGTTATTGTTGCTGTCACAGCTGCCTTTGTCCAGTTTTAACCATCCTATTCTGAGTAGCTCCTAACTGGGGTTGAAACTTCAATGGTCATGTGAAGAAGTGGAGGTCTTTCAATGCTGTCTCCTTCTCTCAGTCAAAAAATATTTCTTTTGAGTTGCAGTAGGTTTAATCAAGTTACAATGAGCAGAAATATTCCATTACTAACTCTGTTTTGGTGCCTG
>WBNQ01022927.1:0-11508 GCA_013401375.1 Spizella passerina | reverse complement strand
CTTTTTCTTACATTGTTTTTAATAAGCTTAATTGTTGATACAAGTTGTTTTCTATTTTTACAGCTTCTTTTAATGGCTTTGTCTGGCAAACATTGTTCATATATCCTAGACTGATAAAAGATATATGTGTACTGATGGGAAACATTCATAACAGTTATTGTAGGTCATGAAAATAAGTTATGGTAGCAAGAAAGACATTTTTATTATCTTAGCTAAACATTTTTGGATTATCATTAGTGCAGGGAGATTTATGACTTCCTGAACTGAAGTTTAGGATGGTTTTTGAAAGTTATTTCCTCTCATTTCTTCCTTCCTTCTCTCTTTTAAGTTTTAAATGTTTGAGATAACTTGCAATATATTAGTTTGTAGAAAATGAATTCATTTCCTTGCCTCAGTGAGAGAAGGAAATATACACTAACTATAATTATGAAATGTCATTCATTAATTAGCACAATGTTTGTGGATCCCTTATTGCCACTCTGCAATCTGTATTTTTCTGTATTTTATGATGAAATTATACCCCCACTGCTGAATCAAGTTGTAACTCCAGTTTATGAGGAAGGGGTGTATCAATTACAAATATTTGAGAGATGCTCTAAACAGTCACACAGCCTTTCATTCTAGGAGATAAATGTGCAGCCCAGTGCAGCAAAGAATCTCCCAATGAAGACTGTACCATTGCCATTTTTCTGTTTCACTTTTGTTAGTTGACACTGTACTTCATGTATTATCAAAGCTAATAACAAAATAATTATTTTAGAAATAAAACATGCAAACATTCTCATTCTATTCTATTCTATCACTAGAAAAACTAGTAGAGAAAATGTATGCCAGTAGAATAACAGAAATTATTAGGTATACATAATTTTTCTGATCTAGATCAAATCCCAAAACTGATTACAGTTTTCATTCAGGGCAGAATGACCACTGGAAAAATTAATTTTAAATATTATTATATTGAAAGTAAGTTTGAAAAACTGTTTTGAAATATTTGAAACAAAAAGAAAGATGTCAATCTATTTCTGTTTTCCATTTTGAAACTAATATGATAAGAATGGCCAAAACACAGAAGTGTCTTTCATGCATGCACACAATTTCCACTTGTTCAGTCTGACCAGGACCAATGTTCTGTGACACCGGGGAATGATCACGTACAAAAACAGTCAGTAAACAAAGAATCACTGTCAGTAACAGTCTGTGCAAAATGATCCATTATGTATTGCTGTGAAATGCTGAATTACAAATTCAGCTTTTTTTTTGCTATTCATATTTTATGTCAACAGGCTCTTGTTACGTGTCCATTTCAAAGTATCCAAAATATCTGTTAATAATCATGTACTCAATTCTATTGCCTCTGAACCTACTAAAAAAAAATAAAAATCCTGGACTGATATATTGGACAAGAGGAGGTAGAGCAAAAATTTCTCCAATTCTGCCAAAAAATATCTCTACCATATTCACAGACACCCTGTGAATATATCCACACCTGCCCTTGTCTCAGCTGCCTTGCTCCCAACAAGCACTGAGGTCTGGGCAGAGAAGTTCAATACAGCAGCAGCTCTGTGTCCTCCCATCTAGTTCTTTAAAGCTCATAGTTTATTCCAGTTCAGCATAATTATGATTTAGACTTATACCATATATTTTTAAGATTTTCAGTTGTACTATTTGCTTTACATAGGAGATGTTTGGGTTAAAAAGAGTTACAAAAATGTTTTTTTTGTTAGAGAAGGTAATGGTGGTTCTGCATCTGTGAAGCATCTAGAAGCACAGGTGTAATTTTTTTTGTGTGTGTGCGTGCACATGATACAGCTGAATGTGATGTGGATTCTCTCCTATACTGTGAAGGGCTTTTCCCTTTTCCTGACTGTATTCATAGACTTCATGGACCTATGGCAATGTTGAATTGATGTTTTATGTGTTCTGGTACAATTCCTGCTATCACACACATACCCATATCTACCAATAATCATGCCCCCCAAATTTGGCAGCCTGGCCATGAACCTCATCAGAAGAGATCCCACTATCACTTTCCTTACCAAGAATGCAGCAGTTCTGCCATTGCTGTGGGCTGTCCAAGTGCAGGGAGAAGCCAAATTTACCCAACAGGCTCACTTTTTACATGAGAGTGTATAGTTCTGAGCAGTACAGAACAGCCTTGCTGAGGATTTTACTTCTTGCCCCTGCACTTGTGCCCCAATTCTTGTCCCAGAGTTATGTAGCCATTGCAACCAAAAAACAACATTAAGCTGTCCTGTTAGATTCAGCATGAAGCTGAATACATCAAATTGCACAGGTTTTCCCATACATGAACCTCTACAACACCCTTGAATATAACTGGTAAAAGGAAAGGTCTGAAACATAGGACACATTCTGCACACTCCTCACACTGTCACTGGGACTTCTGGTTTGTATGGGAAGTGCCTTTAAAATAAATTACTGTTTGCAGCTGCTTGTCTTCCTTGTCATGCAGGGTGGCTCGCTGCATGGGCTAGAGAAAGCTGAAAGAAAGGTAAGGCAAAGAGGTATAAAAAGAGGTATATTTGTTGCAGAAAAAAAAAAAGAGTATATCTTATTCCAGCTTTATCAAAAGTTTCTGGAAATCAAAGAAAAATCTATTGCCTTGAGCTGAGTATACATCACTGGGTTTTATGGCCTCTGTGTTATTTCCTGCCCAGTTGTGTCTAATTAATGACAAAAGAAAGTGTTTTATGATTATGATGATGCCAAGGTTCTTTGGTTTGCTCAGACTGGCAATAAAGCTGTGTATGCTGAGAATGGAGAAAATGGATCAAATGACAAATGATCTCATTCAACATAACCTGAATTTGAATGATTTTGAATTAAACATGGGCAGTTAATGTATTTTAGAAAAGGAATACCTATTGTGCACAACCTGCGGTATTTACTGGTTTTGGATCTGATCCTGACTACTGCCTGAGTAGTAAAAGGTACTCTGAGGCAATATTAAATGGGACAGCTTGGAAATTTTGTGGAGTTGGGACCCCATGGAGTAGGTTAGGGAGGGAACAGGAACAGAAGATATGGCCAGGGAATGAGAAGTACTGCACTGACAAGTTCTGCTTCAGACACCTCAGGGGCTGAGGTAATTAGCTCTTGCAGTGTGTAACAGCCAAGAGGGGACTAAAATTTGTGACTGAAACTTAAGATCTGTGTCCAAAACCTTCTCTTACAATGTTAGAGGTAACTTTAAAGCACAATCAGCCTCCCTAGCGTACCTGCTCCAGGAGACTCAGGACTGATGCTTTGTCTTTTCTTGCTCAGCTCAGTTTCAGCTGCCCCCAGGCTGCTCCATGGCATGGAGTGAGCAGCATTTTCCTGGCTGGCTGTGTCAGCAGCAGGCATCACTGAGGAGCACGGGGCAGGTCCCACACTGCTGCTCTGGCACTGCTCCCCAGCACATCTGTGCACACAGATGAGGTGTGCTCCTTTGTTTACCAGGGAAAATTACACAGATTGCACTACGGAAATGTTTATTCCTGATGACCCTAGATAGAAGGAACTTTCCTGGAAATCCTGAACCACAGGGATCTGAAGGCAGAGTCCTAACTTCAGTCTTCTGAAAGTGAGATGGCTCCGCATTTTTCCTTTTGCCCTAGGTGAAAACTTTGCAGTAAAATGAGTATGTTTAAACATATTTTAAAGACTTTTTCAGCTAGATACTATCTTATTACTTGATCTGCATAAAATCAGAAATTTTTTTATTCTATAGGAGTCTCACTCAAAAAAATTCCATAGTATACTGAAATTTACAGTGACTAGAAACTAAGATAAAGGCATTCCTCTTTCCAAAAAAATATAAAGAATATCCCTTTTTGTCCATAAGGTGAATCAAGGGATTTGATCACTCATCTTCCCAAGAAATGGCATGAGAATTTGACAAATCAGAAGACAAGACATGACAGATAGCCTGTGAAGTAATACACCAGAGAAACAGTCTCTGCACTTTGGACTTTAGCTGAGATTATAATGTTTTAAAGTTAGCAAATTAACATAATTTTAATTATTAGTTCTTCACTTTGGAAGAACAGTTATTGGAGCCTGATGCAAAATTAAAACCTTCATCATCCTCCATTATACAGCCATACATAATCCATAAAAATTTCTGTATCACATAAAAAAGCTCAGTGTTTAAGTGTATGGCAAATTATCATATGTATTTACAGCATTCCAGGCACTAATGAGGTAATCTTGCTTCATATGTTAGCATTCAGGAAAAAAAAAGCAGCCAGTTCAGAAGTTCATTACCTGAGCCACTTCAGAGACTCATAGTCAGAAGTCTTTGACAGGATTTTAAAATTGACTCAGTGGGAATAGGACTAACAAGGGCTAGAAGAGGAGAAATTAAGGTGTGAACAACTGTTTGTAATATTGACTAATTAGAGCACGGGTTGATTCAACATTCCTCTTTATTAATTATATAAATAAAGATATTTGGAATGTTAGCAATTTTAGATGGCATGTGATATTACTGTTCTGACTTTACATTATTACAGCAATATTATCAGTGCCAGATCCAGCCATTTCAAAAGAAAAGGAATAAAACCAACCTTGCTGCCTTATATTTTTAAATTGATTTAAATGGTGTTAGACTATAAACACGAAAGTCCATTTTACCTGCCTCACAAACCATATTTGCAAGCTTTGCTCCAAATCTGTGAGCTTTTACTCCTCCCTGAATATTAATTTATCTAGCAATCTAAAAGCAACAGCTGAATAGCTTTTCTAATGATTAGCACCACTGACATCACTGAGAGAGAGGAGCCTCATCTTAAGGCATGCCTTGCATTATATTAAGCTGTTAATCTACTAAGGGCCAATTTTTATTTTTTTTTTATAAATGTCATCCAATATGTTGACTTGTTTAAAATGGTCTTACAGGAGAGATTATTCATGAGATCACTAGTTTCTCGGGGTGGAATTGGACACCAGATTCCTGCTGTCCTTTCTGAACTTCACAGAACAGGGAAATCTGGCATCAGGGACACCTCATCACTCCCTTGGAATGGCAGCCACCAGGATGAAAAGCACTATCCTGCTTCAGGATACTTGGTGAATTTATTTGAGGAGGGTTAGCTGAACACCAGGTTCCAGCGAAGCCTCTCAGCCAGCCCTCCAGGCTGGAAGGCTGCTTTGGCTTTGGAGATCTCCAGATCTGTCTTTGGTGAAATTAAACCTTTTCCATCAGTGTACTGCAAACACCTCAATAGACTAAAGGATTCATTTACCAGGGTTTCTCTGTGTCAGACCCATATATCTCAGCTACTTCACAGAACAAACAGAGGTTCCAGGTGGTCACTCAGGGCCCCCTACCCCCCATGCACATGCAGCAATACCATGCCCAGCCTGGGGGCTCAGCAAGGGCTCACACCCTGCTGGGGAAGAAAATGTGAGCTATTTCAGGCTGGAGGGCTCAGCCTGGCCACACAGTGAAGTGCTGTAGGGAGCAGTGCCAAGCTTTGCTCTTCCTGAGCAGCAGGAGGATGCCTGGAACCCCAGCTGGGCCCTGGAGGCAGCATGGAGGAAGGACACACAGGTAGCAATTCCACAAACATTCTGAGGTCCTTATTGCTGCTATTTCACTACTGATGAAAGACAAGCTAAATTTTCATCTGACAGCTCATCTTGGTTTAATTGTGACAAATTAATTTCTGCCTCTCTGCTCCTAGAAATGGAGCTGTGTCCATTTCAAGGTGGATTTCTACACTGAGCCACGAGCCAGCTTCCCAGCAGTCATGGCTGTTTGCCAGCCTTTTAACTCCAGCCTGTGAGGAGGGAGATTTGAAATGGGCATTTAGAACCCAGCCAAGGGTGGGACCATGAATGAGGCTTACTAAGCAGAGACCCATTGCTAACTATAATTGTGCCAAGCATTGATTTGATAATTCATGTATTTTTGTCATATCAGACTATACCTCAGTTATATCAGAAAAAAAAAAGGGCAAAAACTTCACCTTCACTACCTGCAGCCTCATGGCTTGAGTGCATATGGAGATGTTCTCCCTCCACAGCTTCTACTGTTGGCAGAAATACTTCAAATTCTTAACTTTAAACATCAAACTAAAATTATAACGGTGCTTTTTAAAGGATTTATATGGCTGCCATTCCTAAGGGATAACATATTAGCCTTTTCAAAGGGGGCATGAGAAACATTCCCCTCTTTCTACTATGTATAAGCTGCTTTAGTTAATAATAGAAGTTGCTACAAAGAAGAAAACCTCCTAGGCTACCATCACTAGATTTATGATGCAACGTTAGTCGTTTGTTCATGGCAAGATTAAAGTACAAATTTGATTGAAAAATGCATTCTTCAAAATATTACTCTTGAAATGTATGGCTGAAGTTTTCTCTGCTGGAAACTACACTTGTTACCAGACAAGTGCAATTGAAATTTGCAAAGATGTACAGCTCACTTGACATTTGGTGCTCCTATGTTTGAAGCCACACCTGTGGTTCCAAGAAGCAAATGACTACATCAGACAAGTCCAAAGTTTCCATGTATATCTTCCTCCACAGGCAGTTCTCTTATTAAATATTCAAGCACAGAGAGCTCATGTTTTATCACAATATGAGCATGAAAAATTACAGTTACAGGAAGGAAGCTGCAGTGACTGCTTTTCACTTATAATTTTTTTACCTTGCAGTACCCGTATCTCTGTCTCCAATGGAGGCAGCACCAGCTATTTTTCTTTTCCAGACCATAGACCCACTATTATGTTGCCCATTCAGGGATTTCAATGATTTTCTGTATGAGAGGTGTTATGAGAACAACTGAATTTCTGTAACTATGAAATCTTTTTTTCTGTTGAAAAATGGTTTAGGGTCCATTTGCAGTATAAAAAAAAAAATCAAGATTTTAATGAGTCTGACTATTAGCTAACATTGCTAATGCCATGGCATAGATGGCGGATTACTGCAAAGTATCTATGATGATAATCTTGCTCCTCATCCTTCTAGACATGAGAACAGGAAAAATGTTCCTTTCATATTCACATCTGAGAGTGGAAGTCTCATCATTCTTTTCCTCTTTTTGTCTTTGAAGTTTGACTGATTTTCTGCCTTGAAGTCTTTCAGATGCCACAGAGGGTGCAAAAACATACTTTGTTGTAGAGAGTCATAAATACACAGCAACTTCATACAAGGATAATGGCACATTTTAGAAGGAAATGTGAAATATTTTCAACAGGTGTACCACCATAAGAATGAAAATAAAGAGCCGAAGGTGGTTGTTTTATCAATAGTACAGCTTTGTATGTTACCTTTGTAAAAATAATGGCACGTGTAAGATACATTCCCATTTCCATCAGGACATTAGGCAATTGTTCTGCAGTGAGTTGACTTTTGTAGTCTCAAATACTCTCTGTGTATGCAGCTACGGATTTTTTATAGTAGTCAAGAATATTCTTGTGTTTATTGATTTAATCTTTCCTTTAGTAATGGCAAAATATCATATGGGTTTTACCTATTGGTTTAGAACTGGCACATCAGCCTTACACTTTGTCTCTGTGCATCTCTAAAGCAAAGACATTATTTCTCTGATCACAGGCAACAATCTATGACTGAACTTCAGAACAACTTTCAGCACTAGTAGGAAAGAAATACAGACTATAGCCTTCCTCTATCGGTTCTTGCAGANGTGGCAAAATTGGATACCACCACTCATTATATGTGTGGACTGCTTGTTTGGCAATCATTCCTTTGAAACTTATTATGGACTGTCTTTTTGACATTTTGGACATAAAAGTCTGTACAAATGGAAAGAAATTAAAGAAAAAAAAAACAGAAAAACAAACAGAAGAAGCCTTTTTTCCCTTCTGGTACGTTTTAAGGAATTATTATCTTCTGGTTACAAAGCATTTGAATATATAAGANTGTGTATGCAGCTACTGATTTTTTATAGTAGTCAAGAATATTCTTGTGTTTATTGATTTAATCTTTCCTTTAGTAATGGCAAAATATCATATGGGTTTTACCTATTGGTTTAGAACTGGCACATCAGCCTTACACTTTGTCTCTGTGCATCTCTAAAGCAAAGACATTATTTCTCTGATCACAGGCAACAATCTATGACTGAACTTCAGAACAACTTTCAGCACTAGTAGGAAAGAAATACAGACTATAGCCTTCCTCTATCGGTTCTTGCAGAATCACATCTTCAGTAAGGGCACCCACAACCACCACTCCTGCCCAGTCTGTCCTTTAGGCTCCTTCCAGGGGAGGATAGCTGTAACTAAACTGAAATATTCCTAAAGAGCTAGAATTTGACATTTGTTTGGTACTTTGTTTGCTGGAAGTCTTACAGATGTCAGCAGGAAAATTAAAATATATGTTGCTTAACCTGAACAAAAATAATGGTGCCATGCTCATAAAGAACATGCTTCAGATATCTCATTATCATCATAAGGACAGAATATAAAGTATATAAAGTAAATATAAANACAGAAAAACAAACAGAAGAAGCCTTTTTTCCCTTCTGGTACGTTTTAAGGAATTATTATCTTCTGGTTACAAAGCATTTGAATATATAAGATGCCTAAGTATTAAATGAGAAAAGTGTATGAATTTATATTGACCAGAACAGAACTGAGTTCAGCAGTCAAAGACACTGTTTATTAGAAAATTTGCTGCAATACAGTTAAGAAACACTGTTGTTCATCTACCAATATTATTATTTTACCTTAGTCTAGATGTTGCTAATATATAGCACAAGAAGCACATACTTCTCTTCAAAGAAACTGGCACTTGTTTTATTCAGAATAGTTTTCAGATTTAAGTGAATTTTTTAAAAAAATCTCCATCAATGTTTTCTTGTGTTTAGCATGTACACCACAATATCGCGTTTTTATTTTATCTGTTAAAAGTAGGTCTTCATTAGTTAGGCTTTTAAAATTTTGCTGGAGATTATGCTGTATGATTCTGACTGGAGAGTAACACAATTTTCCTCAGCATCATGCCAAATGTGATATCTCAGAGCCACCTTCTAAGAGGATATTTATAGTTCAGCAGACTGATCTTATCATACAAAGACCATAAAACAAATTGGCCAGGGTTGTTTAAGCCTGTAGCTTCACAGACACGCCAATAAACAGCAGGTGATGTTTTGCTGTGTTCCATGCAATTTTAACCACTGAGGACAAGTAGTTAATTAATGAGTCACGAGTTCAGTGAGATCTGACACTGTGGAAAAGGACTAATAACCATGCCATGTGATGAATAAACCAAACACTAAGAGGCAAAGAAAAGAACTCCCATGGTAAAATTACATAAGGTAGTGTAAAAGTATGCAAGGGAACTCAGTGACAGGCCTTTAATATTTTAATGTAAAGTAATACAAGAATGAAAAATACCTAAGAATGCTGCTGAAGAGGTCTCTGGAGAAGGACAGAGTCTGTTTTACTGCCCTTACTTTTCTAGTAGGGTCTAGGGAAAGAACATGAGGAAAATTATGTGCAACAGTAAAACAGGGACAAAAAGGCTCCAGGAAACATGACTTCCATTGCTGCAAACAACTTTTAAATTTTAAGGCCTGTAAGTTCTGCTCCTTATCCGAGGACAACTTACACATATCTGTGATCTTTTCAAAATGGGGAAAATATTTGAATACAGTAAACTACAGGAGGCAGAGGCAATGCACCTGTAATTCTTTCCTGAGTAAAGAAAAGGAGAAAGGAAAAGAAGTACAGATGGATAACTGTTCCCAAGAAGAGCTAGAAGACCTGCAGAGACAACTGAAGGGAAAGAGCATGTGAACCTTGCAGTCACTTGGGGACCAGCACTGCAGAAGAAGCCACATCCCATCTCACAAGGGTAGTAACGCTTGTGGAAGTGTGGAGCTCCCCAGACAGCAAGGAAAGAAAATAATGTGCTTTGTGCTTCTGCCCAGCCTGCTTCCTTTTGGCATTACTCGAGACAGACTCAGTTGGTGTGTCTCAAGTAGAAAAACACCTCTGATTCATCATGGAATGTGCAGTCTCCTGCTGTGTTTGTAAGTCTTTTAAAAACAGTTTTATCACAATCAGCTTGATAAATAAGGTACATTTGAAAATTTAGAAAAATTGAAAAAAACATGATTCTTCCAGTCCTTGAAGGACCTCTCTGTCTTACATGGGCAACAAGAAACCATTGCTACTTCTTACAGGAGAAAAAGTTTAGGCTGAAAAAAGGTGAATTGGTGTCTGTATCAGTATCCTTAGTACATGTACAACGCAGTTCATGCCAAGTCCTGTTCTTTGACACCAGGAGGATGCTTTGATGAAAATTACTTGCTATTTATGTTTGATTATGTTTGTCCAGTTTTAAATAAGTCTCATGGGATTACCTCAGTTGGACTTAGATTCCATGGAGATTTCATGGGTAATGGATGTGAAAGACTATTACCAAAAGTATAAATTAACCTTCTCAAGAAACATACATTTATTTAATTGTAAAATAAATTTTAACTATAACATAGTTTCTACACTTCAATGAATTACATTTTCTACATGGAGCATGGTAAGATCAGTTCTCCTCTAATTGGTATCACACTGGGATTCTACTTTAAATATTTACCCGTGATGAAAAGATTTCTAATAATCCTAAAGATTTTCATGTTAATTCTTAATCCTGCAGTGATTGTTGTTTTCTTTCAAGAAATAAAGGAAAAACATCTCTGGTCATTCTTTAACACTGGGAGATTTTTTTCCCCCATGTTTCAATATTAATTTTTTGGGGTATTTTTCAAATTTTCTTTCACTTTTTACATTTGCGAGACATTTGTTCTCAACAGTGAAAGACATGCTATAGCCTAACTTTTGGTTAATTATTTTATGCCATTTGCTTGACAATCTCAAACTGTGTGTGCATTGGGAACCTTCTCTTCTATGAACACACAAACCAAAATCAGGAGGATATACCTGTAGGGAAGGTATTGAAATGGAAGAGAGAGGCCCTGAAATAAGAATATTCTGCCTCTGTAAGTCTGCATGCTTTCCCCCTGTGCTCAGGCTAGAAATGAGCACCTACCTTTTCCAGATACCTCTAAAGCTTTGTTCTGAAACATAACCAGAACTCAAGGCTAAGAATTCAGGTCTTGTTCTAAGAGGGATTTATTAAGCAGTGCTGAAGCTTTCAGTCTACAGATGAATTACCATTTTTCATCACACTCTGTCTGCCTCTTAAATCTACTAAGCAGAGTTGGTGAAGTCCCTGTCTGATATAATTTGGCTCAGCAGGAAGACTTGCTTTTGAAGGTGCTGGATGAGTGATTCATCATCCATGTTGCTACAAAGTTGAAGTTAATTATATCAAAATAGGTGACGCACCAGTGCAGCCTAATAGTGCTGCACAAGGGAAGCTCTGCTCCTTCTCTTTAAAAATATTCTGTTCCATAGCTCTGATGATCTAGTAATCTTCTGCTTGCTTTCTTTCTTTTTCCAGTCAATGAAGATAATGCTATCTTTGGAGGAGTGGCAGTGAATCTCATTTACTATGAGATAGGAAAGAACAGAAATA
>WBNQ01022924.1:0-18056 GCA_013401375.1 Spizella passerina | reverse complement strand
CTTTGAAGTGACAGTAGAGAAGGTGAGGGAAAGGCACCCCATCTCACCTAATCTCAAATGATAGGCAAGCAAAAATAGAGACTGGCAAACAGGTATGTCCAGGTGTCAGTTCACTCAAACTCTGGCTGTACTGCTCTCTACACAAGCACAGAATGAGAACCATGAGAACCATTGAGAATTTTAGATGAGATATTTGACTTTAAGGCAGATAAAATTTAGTTATATGTGGTTGGTCTTATGCAATGATACTGCTATTTGTCTTGAAGCTATTTTCTCTGGGTTTCTTTGAATTAATGACAGGACAATGTTAGAGTGTTATATGGAAAACACTGAAAAACATTGAAAATATGATGCATGTACTCAGATAGAAACCTATTGTGCTTAATACATATTTATTTCTTTTCCTTTCACTGACTTTTAATGTCCTTTTCAGCTGCTAAGTCAATATATCAAGATACATTTCAAAAAAAGTCCCAAGAAGAGTATATTTCCATCAACAAGGCACTGCTTGTGAGAATTTTCAGGGGTAATCTGTGTCACAGAAATTAATAAAATTAACATTATACTTTTTCAGTCCAGAATCAGGCCTAAAAGAAAGTCAAGTCCCATAAGAACACCATCACAGTGGAAATGATGCTGGAAATTAATCAACTAATCCAGCTGCCAATCTGAGTTGCTCTAAGGGTTTAGGGATTTTTCTTTTTTCACTTGAGAACAGTAAGTATCATTAATCTTTCATGGAAAAACCTGCTACTATTAAAATAACCAAAAAATTCCTACTTTAAAGACTTGTGGCCACATCAAATGGTACATTATCCTAGTGACACTATGAGGTACAAACACTAAGCAACCTGATGCTTCAGCAGTAACAGGAATCTAGTCACTCTGTTGATACTCAGAAGATGACTGAGAAGGCTTTTTACACAAGAATTAAAGGAATTGTACCAATCTCAGAACGCATCATCAGATTGGATCCACTCAGCCTGGAATCTTGTGTATTTTGAAATTCTACAGCATAAATCTGTAGACAAAAATAGAAGCGATACAGCTGTGGAACATAAAAATCAGGAAGAGTTGTGCATTTGAATTTTTTCCCAACATAATTTTAAAATTGTAGTAAACATCTTTTAGATACCATGAATCTTTGCTATTAGCTGTTTTATGAAAGATAACTAAGATTCTTCTTTTTCTCATCTCTTTTCAGGATGCAATTAACGAAGCGACAACATCACATTAAGGGTATCCAGGGAACATAATTCTGGACTACAATGTCTTAAGCTAAAACAAATAAATTATTTGACTTGTCAACAAAGAGTTGCTTTCAGCTAGCTTAAAACAGAAATAGCATTTTAACATTTTCACCTAAACCCCATAATCTAGTTATTTTTAAAAATGAAAAAACTAAAATAACCCTCTCAAGTTAAGTCTAGTCCACTTTTTAAGCACTTTCCAGTTTCTGGAGACTTGGAATTCCAACTCATCTCTTATAAAACATTCAGGACCCAATACAAAATTAATTTTCTCTAATTAATAAACAGTGATAAGCTGTTTATTAATGGCATCCATGGTAAGGGGGATGTAACTGAATAATCTTTAAAGTCCTTTCCAACCCAGGCCATTCAGTGACATTTTATGATTCTATGACATTGTTCTGGATACAGAACAAGTACCTGACTCAGAATCATAATTTTTGTAAAGGAGCCGCAACTGAGACCTAAAATGCATGGAATCATAAGACTCATACATATCTATTCCATAGATATGAATCTTCAACAATATAACCCCACACTTTTCTTTTTTTCCCTCATGACATTCCACTGCAGTTGAGCCTAATTTTTTAGCAATAATCTTTGTGAATAACTGGAGGGAGAACAAAGAATTAACAGTTTGGTGTGTATAAAAGAGTCATACTTAATTTTCATTACTTTATATCCAAGCAGCTCACTGGTTGTTTGAGAGATCTTTAACAAAGAGGGAACTGTACCTAAATACTTTCTAGTGAGACAAAACCCAGAACCACTGTTTTTAGGCAGTCTTGGTGACAGCAAATTAGTGCTGAAGTTATACTGCTACTGTGCTCTCAAGGGACTGACTCTACTAAACATTTTTATAGAAATTTTAAATCAACGCAGTTGGAACCTATGTCTTTGACATGAACATAGTTAACAACATATGGAGATAATTTATTATGAACTCCATAATACTTGAACAAGGATCGTGACCCAAGAAATATCATGACCCCTGTATCCCAAGTATCATGACCCCTGTTAAAAGGGTTTCTTTTAGAGTGACAATTTAATTGTGCAGTGTATTAAAGAGTATTTAATTGTGCAGTCTCTACTGTCATTAGTTGAAATTAATCATAGTAATGACAAGATTTTCTCTTAGAAAATTATTAAAAATTATTTGAATATGGGACAGGAGGAATGATTTTCTAAGTCAAACAATATAAACATTCAAAAATTATAAAGAACCCACCTGAAAGGTAAGTTTTACATGATTTGTATTCATTTGGAAAAAGAAAGTACCAAAGTGAGAATGATGCCAGAGGCTACTCTCAAAAAAGAGTTATTCACAGATGTGCTTGAAAATTTAATGTGAAAAATTGTACTGTTTTGGAAATTAGAGACCAATTAAGCTAAATAAATTAATCTATTAAGAATCAAAACATTAAAAAAAAATCTATGTTAAGTTGAGTGGATTTTTTTCTGTTAAAAAAGAGCATTCCAAGTCCACATTTAGTTTTATCCAGAGGACTAGTTAGAATGTAAATTTTGTTTGGGTATGACAGTACCAAAATCTTATGACTCATGTAAAGCTTCTAACACCAGAAGTATTGAAAATCAGCTTCCATACTTATTTTTATAGTCCTCACATTTGACAAGATTAGATGTTCTCACATGATTTTGCCCCTAGCCAGGAAATAACCTTCTACAGCTCAGGGTCATTCCTGGTTCAGTCAATATAGCATCAGGTTTGGAAATGGGAATTAAACTACCAGTGTAGTAAGCTGGGATTCAGAGGAACACTGACTCAGACATTTTTTCTGTCATTAAATAATTATTGCACTTTTCAATTCTTCCCTCACCAATGGATAGAATTCAGCACTGGAGTTCATGTTATTTTCACCAAATTAGCCTGAAAAAAACAACTGCTCCTATGCTGGGGTTTTTCTGCTTCGGCTGACGATTTGTTGTCATTCGTTAAAACCTAATTTATTTAAAATCCTATGGGACAGATTATTTTTTCTTTTTTCAAATGTATTTCAGGCCCTGAGTCATTTTGTTGACTCAGCCTCTGCCATGGCTTCTGAGTCTGTGGCCAAAAGTTCATGGCCTTCAGGCTGCTTAGCTGCATTTCAGTGCCAAAAAAGGGCAGTCTGATTCAGAGAGAGCATAAGGAGAAGCAAAAAATTAATGCCAGGAGTAGAAAAGACCTGAAAGGACGGATTAAATCAATGCCCAAATGTTGACAGTGTCAGTGCACTATGAGGACAGGAATGGTGGAGACTGCCCATGGGCCAGACAGGGTGAACCTCAGCAGCCAGGGCCAGTTCCATGATCTGTGGGGCCTCAGCCAGAAAGGTCCTGCCCTGCCTGCCCCCAGCTGGGGACATTATCCCAGGATTATTTTTGTAACCTAGGCCTGACAATTTGTGGAGGTTTTTTTCTAAAAAAACTGAGACAATTGAAAATGCTCACAAAGGACCTGTTCAAAGTTAACAAGTTTGACAGAAAGGGTACGATAAATTTCAAAATGTCAGCCTCCTAAAAAAGTTTTAGCGTTAAATTCACTGTCACCTGCATTCCCTGTACAGCCCCTGATACAGGACAGCACCTTGTAAAAATACTTTACTGTTTGGGTTCATTGTCCTATAACAAGGATTTCTCTCCAAGTTGCCAACCTGGAGAGGTTGTCTTAGACTACAGAAGGAACTTAAAGTCTCACTTTAAGTAGACTGCAAACTCTCAGGTACTTAGATAAATTCCTTCTCCCAGGACAGAACTGGCCATTGTCAGTTTGCAGTGGTTGGACTCTCTGGCCACAGGTATAGCTCTGCTCTTCTCCCAAGCAGCTGATCTAAAATATCTAGCTTATCAAAGAGATAAGCTGACTCTTCTTAAAAAAGTTTCAGCAAATATGAACAAAGAGCTATATGGAATACTAAGTCTGACACAGGGCACTATGATCAAGACCAATTTTCAAAGCATGTTAATGCATTTAGGCAAGTTAAGGACGTGCCTAAATGCTGAGAGATGCCACAGAACTCAGCATATTCCTGAAATGGAATCTGAGATGCAATGAAGAGTATCTTTGGCTTGAAGTTTTACAGAAAAGTTAATTGTGGCCATACTGATTAGATGATATGTTCAGACAAATAAAACTCAATTTTCAGGCTAAAAATGCAAGTTTTAATCTATTCCTGACCTCTTGTTATGTCTCCCACCACCATACTTACTCTCTAAATGCCTTAGAAGTTTAATAACATCATAATATGTCTGAAGCATCCCACAAGATCTGTTGTTTTCTAAAAAGAAAAAAGAAGTGGTAAGTCTAAATTCTTTGAGATGAAATAATGTCTTCAAATATGGTTATAGATTCTGATGCTTGTTTTACCTTCAGTACAAATGAGAAATATTGCTCTAAGTAGCCCTAGCTCACTTTGTCCACAATTATGAAGCTGATACTCATTTGAAAAAAATTATTAGCCAATAGGTGGCACTGAAAGTATTTAACATTTATCTAAATCTTCTATTTTCTTTTTAAAAAATTCAAGTTTCCCTCAAATAAATGGTATGCTCACAATTTAAAAGCTGAGTCACATATTGAATTTTCTTATTAAAGATATTAAGTACTTTTAAATCGTTGGAGGACTGCTGAGAATTTAAACAGTTCCCTGGAAATGCGAACAAGCGCATCATAGTACTTGTATCTTGGCAAAACTCAACCTAAAGCAGGAGCTCCTTTTGAGATTGTGAGACCATTGACATTCCAGGGAGTATCTTACAATGAAGTTTAAACTGTAAATATCTGGGAAAACTGTTGTGTTCCAGAAATTGGTATATATTGCAATTTATTGCATGCTGCGTGTCAATTTATTTTCTTGTCCCAGCTGCTTTCATTTTTGTAGACCTGTGAGGAAAGAAGGAGGATTTTGTAGTAAATATAATTTAATTTTTCATCACTAGCATTCACTTAAATTAGGACAAATTTTGCAAGAAACCTCTTCATTCTCTGTGGTAAACAAGTTCATAAACTATTCTATGAATAGAAATAATGAGATATTTTAGATCAGATTTCTGAGTGCCAATAAGATATTAATAAAGAAATAACCTTGCCACATTAAGTTTTTGCTCATTTTAATACATTTTTGAGCAAATGTGATTCAGAAGATGTTCAGTATCAGTGTTTTAGTTTATACTGAGTGTAATTGAGTCCCATGCATTGTTTCATTTCATTTCAATTCCTCCAAAGTTTTTACTGAAAGTTATGCCAAGATGGTGAAGTAGGAGTGACTTGTTCTGAAAAATATAATATTGTGTGTGATACAATACAGAACCTTACTATTCCATTTTCAGACTATTTTCTACCACTTTTGTATAGAAATCTGTCTTAAGAACAAATGTATGCCACATAGGTTTCAGCTATACCAAATAAAAATGTGCAAGGAATCATTGTACTGTCATCAACCACAGTTGATGATTCAGGAGGCAAGTGAATAGCAGTGTAACAGAAATACGTCCAAAACCAGATAGTGTCTAGAGAGATTTGCTCAGCAGTACCAATACATCTTAATTACAAGGAACTAAAACCTCTGAGTGCATTCCTGCCTTCATCATTTCCTGCCAGCAGAAAAATTAGAGTGTCTTCAGATTGCAAAGCAGGTGAAAACAATTATTTAATGCTATAGCACCAGATCTCAGCAAGGTATAAGAGGTATAAGACTCTCTAGCTTCACCTGAATCACTTCTGAAGACTTATGACAGTGCAGTTGGTGATGAGAATTAATGTATCATATCAGAAAGTAGTTCAAATTAAAACTCAAACCATTAATTTAAAGTTTGGTATTCTTTTCTCTGTTCAGAAAGCAAAGCAAGGAACTACATAAATCAAAGAAGACTAAGCAAAGATATAGCCTTTATTAGCAATACAACTGAAAATGTCATCCTTCTCAGGTTACTGGGAATATAAGTGGGTATGACAAAAAGAAAGACGAATATTCTGGCTGTAGATATCTTGGCCAGTTAATTCCTTTTAAACAATTTCTATAACCTAATAGTAAACAGAGGACCATTATAGTGTAAGCAAAGGGAGAAGTAGAAATGAATGAATTCTGAAATATTCTGGGAAAGAAAAGCATTGAATTTTATTGCCATGCATGTTTATGAATATCTGCATAGCCATAGCCTGGTCACAAAAAAGTAAAAATAAAGTTTAAAAATTGAATGTCTTTAAAATACACAATATTTTTACAAACAATTGGTCACTAATTTCTAGATACACATGCAAAAACTCTAGAAAATAAATTAAAAATTTTGGACAGCCCTCTGATAAATGGTCTGCTACTGTTTTTTTATTCTTTGCAAAAAGTTTGTGGATTGAATATTATGAGAAGCTTATGTATTTCCAGTTACTTTAGCATCTAGCTATTTGCAAATGGATATTTTAATAGAATTTGGATAGACCATTAAAAAGTGAAAAAGGCTAATGCCACACAGTCAGTCTCAGGNTTTCTTTGTTTGTTTGGGGATTTTTAAAGATTGTTCTTTATGTAAGCAATCTAACCAATTCTACTTGGCCTTGAAAGCCAGTTTAGAAAGTCTGAAGTTATTGCCAGTACTGGCATATTTGGATGAAGGAAATCAGGTCTTGCTATAATGAGAGAACCAGCAAGACGCTGCCTAACGGTGGACTTGTTCAGACTCTCTTGGAAATGTTGCCTGCTGCTGAGTGAACAGGCTTGGCAGGCATGAATAAAAGGCAGTACCTATTGTAACCTGCCAGGGCTCTTCATAATGGGATGATCATGCTTATATAGTGAACAACTAAGGAGAACTATTGAAAGTGTCCAAGTAACTGACAAAAATGAGATTTCACCTTATGCTTCAGTGCATACACTTTCTAACTAGTAATGGAAAAATTCAAAGTAAGTTAGAATCAGTTGAAATGCAGATAAATAACAAGCAACAAAAGAGCTGTTTACACAAATGGAGACAAGGTCAGCAGGTAGGAAGGCCAGTGCACCTTAAGCTAAGTCCTTATTTTTACAGAATCAACAATCTTTAGGGAAATGGGGGGACTGCCCAAGACTGCAGTTCTTCACAGCCTGTCACTGTTCCATTAGTTTCCAGGCACACTGAGAAGGCCCCAGTCTGTGGCAGACACCAGTTTCCTCATCTTCCGTCTCCACTATTCTCATCTTCTCTTCACTGGCCTTCTTTTGGCACTCTTCTACAATGACATTGTTTAACACTGCAGAGCAGAGGCCGTGGCGTCTCAATCGGAAAATGAATACTACAACTGTTGGGTAGTTGAAAGTTTTTGGAAGGAGAAAGGATCAGAACGACCAACTGTGAATGGCACCAAACAAATGAAAAAAGGAGAACCCACATGGTGTCCGGACTTAAATGAGAAAACAAGTAAGGTGTGAGAAAAAGAAGGTAATAATTCTCCTACTTTTGAAAAAAAAACCCAACAAAACTTCCAAAAAACCTAGGAAAATAGCGTTGTTCTATAAAACGTAATCTATTATAAAATTATTCACTTGAGTATATTTCACCTTTGGATTATAAACCTACTTCTGAGTTTCACAATGCTCATAAAATTCAAGAGTTGTAAAATTAGGGCCTGGTGGGTTGGGAAATTCCAGAATGAGTCTCCTACTGGAAGTACATTCCAATAAACTTATCCATGTAATGATCCTGCTCAAGACAAGACACCTCTGTGGGATTCCATTTTTCAGTGTATTGTTTCCTACTCTTGGCTCAAAGTGGACAAGCAACTAGACAAAGAGCTAATGAGTAAGTCAAGACTTAATGTCAAGTTCATTGTTTGCAGTTTTTTCTGTGACATTTTCAGGAAGTCAGAAGGGTGCTTTGAAGAAGATCTCATGGATCTCTGTGAGCCTCAGTGCAAGTCCAGACTTGTTCTTGATTAAGTCTAGATAGTTTCAAGGATCACAACTAAAAAAACATGGTTTCATTGACTTGCCTAAAATCACACTATAGTTCCAAGGCAATCACCATGAAATACTTTTCCTGTGCCCTGTCTTGCCACTACATATCTTCTAAGTTTAGTAGTGACTCTGTGTGTTAGGGTTCTGAATCATCCTGATGATTCACCAGGCTTACAGGAACACTGAATGAAAGAAATATCTCACAAAAACAAAACACTGTAAGCACACAAAACAAAATACACTCCTAATATATATGTATTTTTTAAAGGCTGCAAATAAACATAAAACCTGTTATTTCCTAATTTTTCTGCACTTGACTTTGCTATCTTTGTGATGGATGTGTCTTCTGATTTAAAAAAGTAAACCAATCAAAAATCAAAAAATCATTAGACACACTCCTCATGTTCAAGAGCATTGAAGAAATGATTGGCAACTCATCCATGACACAGCTTCTGCTCTTGGACATAA
The DNA here is from genome assembly GCA_013401375.1 of Spizella passerina. Lineage (NCBI taxonomy): Eukaryota > Metazoa > Chordata > Aves > Passeriformes > Passerellidae > Spizella > Spizella passerina. The sequence continues at coordinate 9,412 of WBNQ01022924.1, read as the reverse complement.
TACACACTTCATAGAACATATCACTGACTTTTCATCCAGCATATTGATCTGCCCTACAGATTCAATTTATGCCAGTAGGTTTCACAGATACTTGCTGGTAAATGGTACACTCAAAATGCAGCCCTGCTCTGGTGCCAAATGTCAAGTCACTTTTTCCATATTGAGTTACTAAAGCTTGACAGCAACAACACTGTAATTCTTTTACTTGTTTTTAACTTGAAAGGAAAATGCATTTTTTTCAGCCTTGTACTAGAAAATGGCCATGTGCTGTTTACTGATGATTTCCAGTAAAATTTAGGCTAGGACAAAGCTCTCAGATGAAAAGTTTCATTCCAAATGCTTAGAAACTGGCAAAGTTGTGAGAAATTGAAGATAAACTAATGAAATGTTGAGTTGGTGTGTTGTTTGAAACTTAACTTCATAAAATATTTCAAGACTATTTTGTGTCCAAATTAAAAATTGTATGCATAAAAATGATTTAGAACCAGGATTTGCATTTCGTTCGTTTATCAGCAGCTTTTTTTACAGTGGGAAAGCGTGTTCTTCACAAGCATCTGTAGCAAAATCCAGTTCTCACACTACTGTTGGTCCACAGAAACAAGTAAACCTCCTTCTAGCCAGTCCATAAAGAAACTGACTCATAGCAACATCCATTATAAATAATGAATAGACCAATTTCAAAGTGTAATATTACATCAATATTCACACTTTTTGAATATTGATGTAAATTGGTTTAAATTGACCAGATGCTCTGAAGATGGCATAGACAGGTGCAAATTATTTTTCTCCTGTTAGCAAATCCCATTAGTCTTCAGGAGTCATGCACTATAAGGGAAAGCAGCTGTTTGTTCCCCTTAGGGACTGCAGAGAAGGCACCTCTAAAGCCCTCATGGAATTTCATGGGAGTGCTAAAATGCAGAATAAGCTTGGAATCAGATCTTTAATCAACATTTTACTGTGAATGACTGCACTTTACTATCCATTTCTCAGTATAACCATGCTGTCATGGGATTATCCATGCTCTGTTCCCTTTCTGAGGCCTGTGATTACATCTACAAAACAAAGTAAAAGAGGATGGGGCAAATTTCTAACCCTGAAGTCAACATGTGGCATTATGCTCTAGTTAATATTCACCTGCTTAAACACTCTCCTTTTAAAAGGAGGGCGAAGCAAAGCTACCAAGTTTCTGAAATATTTCTATTCAAACTCTTGCCAGTTAGTCATTGTGCTAACAAAGAAATTATACATGCTGCCACACACTAGTGCTTGATTCCAAAAGGTTATTCTGTTTTATTTAGCAGTGTGAGCAAAGCCTCTAAGCACAGTGAAGACTTGCTCTTAAGTATTGACTACTTACCTTTTCTGATTTGCATCTACATGTCCCTTGGAAGGGCTTATCCCATTTCTTTGTGGATCAGTGAGTAGCTTTCCAAAACACACTTCTCCTTTCCTTTTTCCTTGATTCTATAGATGACTCTTCTTAGAATGCAATATTTTTTCTAGGTGCACTATAGTCTTGACTATAAACCCAGAATAAAAATATAGTTGCAGTATGAGTAGTGATGCAATGTAGTTATGCTTTTATGCTAATATTACAATATTCTTACAACAAAGTAAGGATTGCACTGTATGTAGTGTATGTGGATAGCTGGAGTTTTAAACAATTATAGGTAAGACATTACATGGGCCAGGCAAAAGAATGACAGTGTGGGGTCTGCTAGAGCAAGAAGCAAGATCAGGATCAATCAAACAAAGGAGTCTCTGGGTTTTTATACAGCTCCTGCTGTTGCCTGGTCACCTGCTCAGGCCACAGGCCGCAGGTCCCTTTTTTATGCAGAGGCTCAGGTGTTCATGGCCTCTCGTCTCAGGCCCCAGAGCTCAACCTGCAGCTCACAATGGAGCTGCACCCCGAGATACCTGCACTGACAGCATCAATCACCATGGAGAGCAATAAGGTCTGTTCTGAGCCTTCTCCAGAATAAAGAACCCTGGTTCCCTCAGCAACATAAAATGTATTTTGAACACTAATTTCTAGGCCATTGTGATGGTTTTAGCTGTGATAGAACTACTTTTTTTCCACAGTAGCTGGATATGGGGCTGTCTTGGATTTGGGCTGGAAACTGTGGGTAACACAGATGCCTTTGTATTGCTGAGCAGTGCTCATGCAGAGTCAAGGCCTTTCCTGTTTCTCAAGTCCACTCCACCACAGGGTGGGCTGGGAGTCTTGAGAAGCTGACACAGACAGGAGAGCTGATGCCAGCTGACCCCAGGGATATCCCACAACATGTGGTTTCATGCTCAGCATATGAAGCTGGGGAAAGAAGGAAGAAGGGGGCAGTGTTCAGAGTGATGGCCTTTGTTTATCCAACTAACTGTTATACATGATGGACCCCTGCTTTCCTGATGAACACTTGCCTGCTCATGGGAAGTGGTGGAAAAATTCCTTGTTTTGCTTTGCTTGTGCTCGTGTCTTTTCCTTTCCCTATTAAATTGCCTTTATCTCAACCCATGAGTTTTCTCAGTTTTACTGCTCTATTTCTCTCTCCCTTCTGAGCAACTGTCGGTGCTTGGTTGCTGGCTGGGGTTAAATCACAACAGTCAGTTTGAATCCTACTTTGTATTCAGGGTTTGTTAGATATGTTCTTTTGATTCTTTTCTGAAAATCCATGAATACATCATACAGTAAATGATCAATTAGTCTTTTCTTCTTTTTACCTCCACTCTTGCCAATTTGTGGCAAAAATATTTCTTTACTTTCTCTTTGAAAACAAGGCTGTCCTTAGTCATTAGTAAATGCATGCAACTTCTGTTTGCTTGTAGAGATCTGTGCATTGTCGGAAGGCATGCATACAACATACACACATGGAAATTAGCTTCCAATAATAATCTTACTATTTGCATCAGATTGCTAAGGCTTTTGAAGCTTTCCAATTTGCATGACTTAGTAGAAATCGGGCATAAATCAGTTCTTTGAGTTTGTGTTGCTGTTCCAGAGTGTTATGAGAACAGCAGCTTCTCTTCTGCATCCCATAAAAAAATAAAATAAAATAAAAAAAAGCCAGCTCAGTAAATGAAAAAGAATATGACTGTATTTGCAAACCATTACAAATACACAGGGTAGATTCACCCTCCCACCTTGCTCAGTATGAGCTTGCTCTGATATTCAGACAAAATCAAATATGAACAGCTACTACCACAGTAGACATTCAGCTTCGTAAATGCTCTATTTACGTGGCAAAGAAATGGGCTTTACAGGAGTTTTACAGGGAAACAGAAATTGCCAGAACTGGCAGTGTAAATTGAAATAGCAGGAGGCAATGCTATGAGAATAAATATTGGAAAAACAACTAGGAAACTGGATGCAGGCAACTGATTTTAAATCCTTTCTCCTCTGCAAACCTAAAAGCCTGGAGTCACCCACCTGTAATGAACATAGGTTAAACCTTCCCAGTTACTCGATGCAGGTGCTGTTGGAAATGCACTGTGAAAAACCAAGTGATTCAGAAAGTAAATGTGAGAAACGATGAAAATTTTTTTGAGATAGGTATGTTTTTAGCAGGTCAAATATCAATGCTAGTAACTGGCTTTATCCCAGTAATCTAGTGAAGTTTGAAGTTCCCAATCTCTCTAAAATCTACCACACCTAGGATCTGCTGAGGTTCTTTGAGGCACCACTACCACATTATTTCCTAGGCAATGTGATCTGTTGCAGTGAGCTGAATGGAATTAACAGGGAAGGAGGGTGAATAACATGTTTTACACCTTGCTACCTGCCATACTAAAGGTGCTGTAATAAGCCACAGTCATGAAAGCACGTTTTAATTTCATACCCAACAGATTACAAAGATTCATGTAACTATATTTGTCTTCAGATGTGTTCAACATCCCTTTCCTAAAAAATTAGGTACTCTGAATTTATGCACAGCAAGAATGTTGAGTAGGACTCCACTCACATGGGAAGAATCCTTTATGAATTGGTGGAATTTCTAACTGTGATGGCTTAATGGCTCTTCTATCATTCTTGTGAGTAAAACTGATTGTAAATAAAATAAAATGCAAAATAAAACAAAGACACTAAACAATATCTGTAGCTCCCCCTCCCCAAACTGATAAGCCTTCTGCTGCCCTGGAATACAGTGTGATCATTCATAAGCAGTCATAACAAAGATGTATCTTACAGTCCAAAAGTACTTCACAGACATCTGCTAATACCACTCCCTCCTAATACATATCAGGTATGTTTTATACTGGGTGAGATCTTCATTGGTGAAATCATTCCCCTGAGATCATTCCAACTGAGATGCAATCCCAAATTAGAAAGTGAAATTCAGGTATAAATACTGACTGTTCAAACCAACTTTAATTATAAAGAGGAAAAAAGTGTGAAAAGAGAAGTAATGCTTCAACAGCTGATGCTACTTCTGCTTGAAAGCTTGGAGGGGGTGGGGGGGAATGCAAGGCAAAGGGTAAAAGAAAACCAAACCAATTTTTAAGTAGAAGTCTTATTCACTAGATGACAACTAAATGTTGCACACTACCATTCTTGTGTTCAAGGAGAAAAGGATCCCAGTTTTGTAAACTAATCCAGTCAAATGATCAGACATGCAGTAGAATCATATGATTGGAAAGATTAGATGATACAAATAGAAAATTAGGTAAACCGTAGCAGAAATGGAAGAAAAAAATCCAAAATATCTCTCCTTTGAAAATTCATCATTTATAAGTAATGAACTAATAGCCTCCAACCCATAACAAGCAGGCAAAACAAAGATGAAGGAAGAGAGGAAGATGACAAGAATCAGAAGCAGAAAGAAGGGTGCTGAATGAAAGTTTTCCAACTGGAAGGAAGAAAAGTGCCTTTATCTATGACATCACCCAGCCCCTCAGACAATCCATAGCTACCCAGTGTAAAAGCTTTTGTACCAAACTGTAGTGTATACATTCCTAGACAGAGAGAGGTGCCTATACCAGTGTGCCATAAGTGCTGCTAGAAACAGCATGAATGGGAGCACTTCAGCAGTGACACTCAGGGACCGCATTCATGAGCTGGGAAAAGCTACAGCTGAAGGCAAATTACAATTTGAAGGCATGCCCATTGCTCCCTTGGCTCCAGCTCCATGATCCAAGCTGTGAGGGAGGATTGAAATTGAATAAAAGGCCCACAAGCCAAAGGTACAAATGCTTCATTAGTTTTTCAGGCAAACCCAAGTCTCATACTAATCTCAAACACTTTCTGCAAGAGAAAGGATCTTGAACTGGCTAGGGAATTAAGAATTATAATGGTGTGGGGTTTTTTGAAGCCTGCACTTGTCACCCACAAAAAGGGTGCATAATCAAGGTCAGTAAAGTAAAGTGCAGGGCTGAAAGAGTGAGTGCACTGCAGGAAGTAGTACAACATTAAACAGAAACCTGCCATGAAGACAAACACCTACCAGAGATATCTAGCACACAGAGAAGCCGCATAAGCAGACAGCTTTTTGAAGGGATGGAATTTTCTTTTTCCCACCTACAGTGCCTTCTGTAAATAACTTCCTCATTATGCTAAAGCTGCCATGGAGCTGCACACTCTGCCGGAAGGAAGGATAACTTGAGATGATTCTGTACACTTTTAGTATCATTGCTCTGTTTTAACACTGGCATTTGAGATATGTCTTTTCCTTTTGACCTTCTGACTAGGCAAATCAAGGGACAGCTGCTCCCTCAGGGCTCAGAAGCCAGAGTCACATCGCTCCCAGTGGCTGCTCTGCTCTGTGTTAGGGTTGCCAATAGAGCCTTCAGACAGTCACAGGCAAAGCACGTGATGAGCTAGGAAACTCTAGGGCTGGAGCCTGTATGGGGGAACCAGCCAGGGGACAAGGCCAGAAAAAGGTCGTAACACAGGTACAGCTATGTCACACCTTAAATCAGGATTGCCAGCCTGAGCTGAAATGGAAGTCCTGGGCAGGGTGTGGGGGAAAGGCCCTAGCTGAGGATGGGTAGGGCATCTCCGTGCTCTCAGGGCCCTGGCAGCACCCATAGAATGCTATAACCTATAGTGGGGTTAATAATAACTTTCCAGAGGAAACAAAGATTCCTAGCACATTTGAATTTATCACAGCTTCAGACCAGCCTTTGAAGGCACCAGATCTGTGGGGCAGCTTACTGTGCTCAGCCCCTTCATACCTTCAGAGTGCTTCTAGACCATATGTTCTTTCATAGCTTCTGCGGTGAGTCATGGGCTCAGCAATGGGCTCATAGAACCTAAATGTAAATGAAAGTGATGGAATCACTAAATGAAAAGTCAGATTTTCCATTTAGCAAATTTCACCATCAGGAAAGTAGGAGTGGGATTGCACAGATGCTAGAACCAGAAAAAATAAAAGGGAATCTGTCTCTTCAGAGGCTGTGGTACACCCTGCTTCTCCAGCCTGCAAGAAATGTGGAGGAGGATGTCTAAGCATTGATCTAAAAGAGGAGACAAGATCCAAGTCTAGGCTCATAGAGGAAAAATGGGAACAAATAAATGGATGATAGAGCAGATTGTGGTACAGATCTTTTCGAGACTGAAAAATATCCCAAGTGAAATAAAGAAAACAAGGAGAAAATGACTGGCAATTAGAAGGGCTTCAGGGAATGGAGCTGCTGAGCAGAGAAGAGTACATTTGGTAATGAAACAGAAGAAATTATTCAGGTGCTGTCAGATTAGGTTCATTAGAACTGAACCAAAAATTAAGGATTAGACTAAGCAGTCAGAAACTGGGCAGCCTCCAGGGGAAAGTAATGTTGTTAAGTGTTAATGTCTCTAACGTTGTTAATGTCTCTGACAAAGCACTGGCCCTGAAGGGATGGTGTGCCCCATTGCTCACTCCAAGTTCTCATTTTCCCCAATACATATCCAGGACAAGACCTTGTCACACAGCAGACACATCTTGGTTCCCCTGACAGAAACACCATCCACCTCAGCAGGGCAGGAGCTGCAGCGAACACAACAGCTTCAGTGACCTTCACAGGTACAGGAACCAGCCCTGAACCTGCAGCTTTTCTGTAAGTAGCAAAATTTCTGGACTAATTTCTAAGGCAAATCTCTTTTATTTAATAAGCAAGCTACAAATATTTTTCTAAGATCTGAGAAGGAAGAGGAAAGGTCTGCAGCTGTCCTTGTATCCAAATTGGCTCTCCTTGTGTACAGACGCCAAACCAGTTTTACAAGAATGTTCCAGAGGTGTTGCCTTGCAACACTAAGTTACACATTACTTGCCCTTCAACAACCCTTTACAAAGAGATAATGCACACTACTGCATATTTGCTCTGTGTCTTGTACCTTGGCACCTCCTTTGATCCTTCTCACTCTCGAGATTTTTGTTTTCTAGAAGACAGGCATAGAGGGTCCACCTCTTTCCTGTCTTCTCTTGATGAAGGCTCTGAAAATATTTTCCAATCTTTATACAGCTGCTGTTGCTTATCTACCATCTCCCCAGAATAAGGCAAAATTCCTCAAAACTTCCTATTTTTTTGCCCCTATTATTATGTTTTATTTGAATTTCAATAACAAGCATATAAACTCAGTTCTATGGTATTAATAGAATTCATATATTGGGCCTAACTATCTCTGCCTATCTTTATCCCCTTTCCCTATGTATGCTTATATATCTATACAGCATTCCCCACCCAATCTTCTTTAGTATTTACAACAGCATATAGTAGTGTTACTTTTTGGCTAAAGGGTTTGAGGTCTGATTTCTGATTTGACTTGAACACTGGAACAGGTGAAAGGATCAGATTGAAGGATACTACTCTGTAATTTAACCACAAACTTAGCTAACCCAAGTCTATGTTTTACATTTGTGTTTCTGGCACTACCATATGTAGAAAATTACAACCAGACATCAACACAGAATAAAGTCTGTTTTTCTTAAACACAGTATAATCTGTGTCAGAAATATCTGCTTCAAAGCAGTTATAAGGGCAAGATATTAATAGCCATCACTATCTTCAGCAGCTTGGTTTTATGTTGTGGCTTCTGCAGTGACACACCATATCCTCTGAGAGAGGACTTGTCATCTTTTTTCTGAACAGGCTCACCCAGCTCCAGTATCACATCTTCATGTCTTCCTACCTCGTTTCTATCTCATGCTTTAAACAAGTCTCCCCTTCCCACAAAGTCTTTTCCTCTTCCATCTCTGTAAATTGTATCACTGAAACTGAAAGTTTCTAAAATTCAGAAGCCTTTTTAAACTTCTTCTCTGCAGTCATCTTTCAAAACTCATGAACCTTTTCTATTAAAACTGGCCTCCCATAGGAAAAAGAAGCAACATACATTCCTCCTTGCATGCAGTAAAGCTAGAATTCCTTTTTCTGCTTTGGCATACCACTGCTTAGTCAGTTCATGGTTTGGAAACCTGCTCAAGCCTCAAGTGATCGTTCTGCCTTTGTGCAAGTTGCCCTGAGGCCCCATTTACAAGCATCAGGTGACAGCTTTGTCTGGCACTCACTGTGCCTGTATGTCAGGACAGCTGTCTTCTGCTGGAATTGTGTAAGAACGGCAAGCTCCTTGCTTTGATGAAATCTCTTCCCCTTTCTGAACTTTTACTTATTAAGAAAGGCCCTTAATAAAGCAACTGAATAGGTAAAAACTTTTCCCAAAACATGTCTTTCCAGAAATTTTTGGACATAATTTACTTTCTATAGAAGGAATCAATTCTACTCTTTTGACACATCCCACTAGACATTTCTTCCTAATTATATACTTTATTTAGTTTTTGTTGTTGTGTTTTAAATCTGCTACATTAACTAATTTCAGAATTTACCAGAGTGTTTAGTTATGTTCCCATATTGTTTCATCTTATACTAACCTTAATAGCGTTATACATTAATAATCTGAAGAGCTTCAACTATATTATTTGGGACTGTACTTCAAGTACAGAGCTAAGTCCAAATGTAAGTCAGCAAAGCCACAGTTCTCAAAGCAAAACAAATTTCTTTTCAAAGAAAAAAAACTCTCAAGCAATACAGAATATTGCCCATATATTTCTTTGCCACAAAATCTCTTCTTCAGTACCTAGGGGGTGATATTTTTTAGCATGGTTGGACAAATTCTATGCAACCATCTCCTCCCAGTGAAATCTAGCTACTGAACTTCCTAGAATACTAGATGCCACAGATCTACCTAAATTATCATTGAGCGATTTCTTTTGAGCACGGCACTATTTTTATTACATGTATTCCAGGAAAGTTACATTCTCTCCTCTGTTTCATAATCTGCTGATACATTATCTCTTCTATTAATGGTGTCTTAGAAAGATATTTTTGTCTCCGTAAGGATTTTTTTGTCCCACAGTATAGCAGCTTTTTAAAAGAAACATAAAATCCAAACCAAAACACACCCGCCCCCCAAAAAATCACCTAAAACCACAACCAAAACACACATGTCTGG
>WBNQ01022923.1:954-21905 GCA_013401375.1 Spizella passerina | reverse complement strand
AAAGATTATACCATAAAAGTTAAACTGAAAGAACCTAGAACTTTTACAAACAAGTACACTTACCTTTTAACACTAAAGGTGAACCAACAACATAAAAATGGTTAGCAGATTTGAAGTGTGAAGGTATTGTGATATAGGTATCTACATCAGCAGACACAAGAGTTGGAAAAGGGATTCTAACATCTACCAGAGAAATTCAGAACTCTGCTTTTATGACAATAATAGAGAAAACCCAAATGTTCTCATTTGCTTTATGAAAGCAGCATGACCAGATTCCTGGTGCCTGTACCTAAAATTTCTGAGAAAAGACCAGGAGGAACTAGGAATCAGTGCACAGTTCTAGAAATATGCATTATCTGAACTATCTGTCATCATGATGGCTCCACTCTTTAGGGGTACAGAAAATGTAGTGGAATAGCTTGTGTGACCAGAGCTCTGCCACAACAGACACAGCTCATCTTCTGTTAAATATCCTAAAAGGCAAAGACAACCTTGCAGAGGAGAGGGGGGCTTGAATGCATGTACATTTGCTTTCAAATAGCTAAGACAGAAGTCAAAAGCTCTTGCACAAGGGTTGGAAGACAGAACAACACAGGTTACATTAGGGGGAACACCTGCTTCAAAGCACCTTGTGAAGAGAGCAAAATAGATAAAGCCTTTAAGGGAAGCCTTACGATAAAGTCCAGTTTTCACAGAGGACTTAGAGCACTCCAACATTTGCTGCAAGGGTAATACAGCATGATGGAGACAACCAGATTTTTGGAAAACAGAGAAGGCAATTGCTTGACACTGATCAATGAACCGACCATGATAACCTCAGAGGCACTGTGTGTGCACCCTGACAAAAGACCACTGTACAAGGAGGGATTAGTGATGCACATCAGAGCTCACCTGAGCTGGCCCAGACCCAGCGTGACTGCAGGACAAACTCAGCCAGGTCACTGTGGCAGAGGAGCCTGCAAGCAGCTCCCATGCAGCATCTGAGCTACATAACCTGCGTGGCCTTGCCTTTATCCAGGGATGTAGCAAGAAGTTCTCCTGAGAACATCTTTCTGTTTGACAATAGACTTGATCAGGAGTTTTCTTTTAAAATAATTCTGCAATAGCTTGAATGATGAAAATAATGAAGAAACCCTTCTTACAGACTGGTCTTCACAGAATGCTGCACTCTGATCAGAGGCCATTGTGATGCTGCTCAACTGAAGATTCCCAAAATCTGAAGGGATCTAAGATCACCTGTTTCATTTTTACTTTATTCTAGTGAAGTTGATACTCACTGAAGAAGCAGCACTTTAAATTACAATTTACAGAGCCTGTGTTCCTTTCTTATGGGTATTACAGCAGACCAGCATCTCCACCATGACAGTGGAATTTAAGATTCTGAAATAATTAAGAGAGAGGGACAATAGAAATACAACCCTGGACTTTCAAAAGAACAGATTTCATCTTGTTCTAAGATCTGCTTGGAGACAGCTCTGAAGAGCAAAGGAGCCTATGAGAGGTGGTTGTTCCACAAGAATTACCTCCTCTAAGCCCAGTGATGGCCATGGGAAAATTTTCTCAAGTTGGCCAGCATTGGTAAAAGGGGAATTCCTGACTGTGCTCAAACACAAACAAATAGTGTGCAGTGTGAAGAAGTGGGTTACCTGTAGAAACATTAAAAAAAAAAGTTTTCAAAGGGAAAACCATGACCCAGCTAGTCCATAGGGATTCCAATAATAAAAGACATGAAAAAGGCTGAGATACTCAAAAGAAATGTAATGATTCTGCTACATATGCATATTCACTATATTTTCTAATGAGTAAAATGTACCTTTCTTTAAGGGGTCAGCAAATATTTCTTTCATGTATTCTGAGGCAGACAAACAACTTACCAGAACACAATGCAAGAGTATTACAGAAGGCTCAAACAAGACAAAATTAAATATTAGGCCAAGAAGACATTGCCAGAAATATAAAACCTATTCCAGAGGTTATCCTTCACTATTCTTCAATGCACTGAAGTGCTAAATAATTCTAACTAACATTTCTTTTTGTTTCTTTTTAATATGGGAACTGAGTGGTGTTTATCTCAAAGAAAAAGGTCTAAAAATGCCTTATGCTATTAAGAACCACCAAAACCAGACACATTCCTAAAACAAAAGACAAAAAAACCCCATCTCATTAGGCAGGAGATGTTGGACTTATAAGAAGAAGTGGCACCAAACTTCCAAATCATTAATTGGTAACACACAGCACACTTCAAGAGAAGGAGAAGTCAAGGAGATTTCATCCATTTCAACTATGCTTTTAGAGAAACTGCATCGCCACACACCTTCCTGCACATCTGCCTAACCTAAAAAACCACCATCAATTTATACATACAAATATATGTATATAGGCATAGAATCATAGAATGTCCCGAGTTGGAAGGGGCTCACAAGAATCACCAAAGTCCAGTAACTCCTGGCCCTGCACATGACACCCCAAGAATCAGAGCATTTGCCTGAGAGCCTTGTCCAAGTGCCTCTCATGGTTTGACTGCCTGCTTGGACGAATCCATCTTCCTCTCCAGCCTGGCTTGTGGTGAGCTCTGCTTCATCCTGAGAAACAACCCCTGTTCCAGCATCATCATCTTCCTCACTTACCTCAGGCATCTAAGGATGTATTTACCTCATTTCTATAAACTCTACTTGCAGCTGCAATTGCCAGTGTTCCTCCTACAAACACAGTTTTTAATCTCACAGTGCAACATTTCCTTTTCATACTGGCTTTTGGCTTAATTTTTTTCTTTAGGCTTCTTTCTCCATGTGCCCATCTTTGGAGACCTATGGCTTCACCACAGCATCTTCCCATGATATTGCTGCCCAACAACTGCACAAAGCAGAAAGACCATTTTGTAAAATAAAAGGGATATTGGTCTTCTTTAAATGGCAAACATTTGACAAGTCTTAAACATTAGCAAAGATTCTTTTCCTCAGCCATGGTCTCTGACACTACTGAAGTGTTCAAGTGGCTTCTGTTTTCAGAAAACAGCCAAAATCCAAACAAGCCAAGACAGCCTTTTTAAATAGTTTGTAACTATCAAATGTATTTCCAGTATTTTCAAACACAATGCACTACAGTGTATTTCCTTAGGAAACATCCTCTGACTAAATGAAAAAATAGGAAAAAGCTCTTCAGAGCATCATCTCTGCGTTTTTTCAACATTATTTGCACTAGCTTAGCATCAGGAAAAAACCCCTCAGATAAACAAGTAATCTTTATGCACAAACCACAATTAGCAATGAAGGATTTGGGATAAAAACAGTCTGTATAATAATGTAAATACAGTCATTCTAGAGGACCTAGTTTAGCTTTTCTGGTAATGTTCTTTTACCAAAGGAAAAACACATCTAATAATGACAAGGTATTTGTTCCTTATGCCATTCTCTCCTACTTAAATCTATATACATATGTCAGTGAAATGCACCGAGGTAAAAAGCTATATATTTACTGAAGCACTAGTGTATTATATGTTGGAAAATTGCTGCAATTAAGGGCTAGCTCCTCATTTCACACAAAATTTACCCTCTCAACAACACAGTGGAGATATATTGACTTAAAATAGCTGGGAATTTGATTCTGGCATATTACCACTATTTATAAACATTAATATAAATACCTCTATACTCAAAAGCATGCCCAGTAAAAAATTAAAAACAAAAAAAACCCCCAAAAAACAAAAAACCCAACAACAACAACAATCAAAAAAACCTCAAAACCCACATAAAAAAAAAACCAAACAAAAAAACCCCAAAAAATCACCAAAACCCCCAAAAAAGCAACAAAAAACCCCCAAACCATACATCCTTGCATATCCAGGTAAGTCTGTTAAGTCTGTATGAAAGTGTATTTCATCTTTTTATTCCTATACAAGTAGGAAAGGCCAACATTTAACTTTTAGACAGCTACTCTGTTTTTGGTAAAATAGACAGATTCTAAACCCATGTGCTCTCAGAAGCTCGGTGCAGCTTGTTTTAAGTGAGAATCATAAATTAGTTAGATGAAAACAGCAACATGCCCTCACCTTTTTCTTTAGATCTCCAAAAACTGGAAACCCTAGGTCTTAGTAAACCCACCTGCTAGAAGCTTAAAGCAATACCACTTTGTTTTAAACATTTAGCACAGCTGTTTCCATCAAGACAAAGCTGTAGAAAAAAAATGGTGTGACTACTAGAAAATTAAGATGCTCACAAGGAAGGCAGCAGTCTTACACAGGCTGTTGGAACACCTTCCTCTGCTAAAGGAAAGACTTTCCTTTCTAGATACCTGGTGTGCTGCAAGGTATTCTCACAGGAAGCTGGGCAACAGCTTACCCTGCCAATACACCATACTTTTAGAGTACTGAACTCTTCTGCATGAGCGTGAATAGACATGCACAGCTTAAATTTCACTCAGCAATGCAGGAAATCTGAGAAACTTATTTAGTCTGGGTGAGGTTACTTTCAACAAAGAACAGAGATGCCTAGTACAAACTGCATCATCACTACCCAGGTGTTCTCAAACTACTCGCCCTGAATTTTCATACCATAAATATCTAAAATGACCCAATTTACCTAAGTCACTCAACTGACTGTTGTACATCTCCAATCCCAACAAGGCTTCAGCTGGAGAGATCTTAAGTTCCAATTTTTCCTTTTTTAAGAGCACAACAGTGTAAGACACACCAGATAGAACCACACACTGTGTGCAAAAGCCCTTCTGTGTACACACTAAAAGCCACCATAGGAACATAAACCCTCTGCACAGTCCTAACTTTTTCTAGAAAAAGGTATGAACTACATAAAAAGACTTGTATAGATTCTTGGATCACTAAAATCCTGTGATTCAGAAATGTTTTGCTTCAGAGAAGTTATTTTGTTAAATGACTTCACTGCAGCTTCAAAGACAGCAAAGTTGTTTGTGTCAGCTCCGTGCTGATGAGCAGCAAGTTCAGATACATGCAACTTACACACTAGTTAAAATAGTGTAGACAGGTTGCCAGACTTCATTTTTGTATCAAACAGTGGTTTTTCTTTCCTTCTTAACTTCTTCCTTCTCCAAATTAAAATCAACCAAAAAAGTCACTGCTTTCTCACTGCTATTTGATCATCCTACAGATGTCAAAATCCCTCATGGACTCCCCTTTCTCTCCCCTGCCCCTTCCAACACAGCCAAGTGCTTCTACAGCAGTATCTGGCAAATAGTTTGGCATTCTAATTAAGAATGCTTGAGCAAAACTGTGTTCCAAAATATTTTTGGTCTCTTTTCTTAAAAACGCTCTGAAATTAATTAAATAGTAGTAATATTTCAGAGAAATATTAAACACAAAAAATTGAGATTTGGTGCTAGATATAGCCATTTCCCTTGAAACTTGCAATTAAAATTGCTTTGAGTAACTTACTCAAAGTAACTTACTCAAAGGAAGAAAAAGTCCACCCCAGATGCCATGTCTCATACATATTTACATGTTAGCTCTCATCAAAAGTCACTGCTTCACTCAAACACCAACATTTCCCTCTGACTTAAAAGGAATTCACTTACCTTGTGTCTGCATTTAAGTACAACGCCATAGGCTCCTGAAACAGAGAAATTGAGAGATAAGCCATCTCAAAAGCAGAAAAAAATTAAAAGTGGCAAGATAAAACAGTGTTCAGCAACCTCCTAACTACAGAAGTAACATTGTTCCCAGTGTTATTATTCAGAACTTACATATATAGGTACTAAATCTCTGTATACTGAAACAATTCCATAAAAATTGCTCAAAAGTAAATGGATTTTAAAACACTGCAATTATTTTTTTAAAAATATGCTTGCAGGTAAGTTTGAGAACTTGCATCTCTCTAGCACCACTAATGACAAATCAATACATTAAATTTTTAAAATTTAATGTAATAAAAAAACCCCAAGCCCCCACAAAACTGTTCTGTTTCTCTTCCCTTTGTTTCACCTTCCAAACTCCTTCATCCATCTGACTAGGAAATTAGCAGAAGCTATAGATAATAAACACATACAAGAAAAATTTTGCAGTTGGTAGCTTATTATCATCTAAGTCAAATCCACAAAATTCTAATTAATCTTTTATTAAGATACTACTTACCTTCACCTACAACCCCAAGGATCTCAAATTTATTCATCACATTACCAATGTTAGGAATCTTCATCAAGACAAATTCCTCTTACGGTGAGAGCCACAAAACATGGCACAAATGGGACCCTCTGAAGATTTTGCAAAAGGCAGTTGTGAAAAGGCTCTTGGGGGAAAAAAACTTCCACCTTGATCAATCAGACTTCTCACACCCTCTTTGAATTTCTAGGCAATCAATAGCTTCCTGGGGAAAGAACAGAGAACAACATAATTAGTACTTTGATTTATTTCAGTAAGAGAAAGCAATGGTACACAGAATTACACCAATATAGTCTAACAATTTTATCAGACAATTAATTTACTTCTACATTTGATGATCAGGAAAGCTTAGCAGCAGCTATAATGGACAGAGCCCATTGATACCATACATCTGACACAGCAGCTGGCCATGTATTCCCGTACACAGGATGTCTATTACAATAATAACTAACTGGCATAAAGTAATTTTCTACAGAACAGAGGCAAACAAAAATCTTGTCAGGAACAACCTCAGCAAGCAAAAATAAGCTTGTCATTATTTATGGTCTGCTTGGTGTATGTTGATAGCTAGGTACAGCAACAAATCTTGTTTAGTTATTTTCTCATTTGTCCACTGTAATGATAAAAAGGAAATGGCAGAAAGAACACTGTAGAGGAAAAAATAGCTTTCTACTACTATTTTCTGTGATTATTAAGAAAAAAATGAAAGGAAATTAATTTGCTAGACTGAATAGGAATGAGATTTTAAAATTATTTCCATTATCAGCTTATTTAAGAAATAATACAGAAAAGATAATGTCTTTAAAGGGTTTTTTCCATGTTCCCCAAACACTGAAGTAATTTTTCAAATTAAGCAACTATATGTAGGGTAAAGAACAAAGGTTTTTGGCTGTTTTAGGCTTACCATTCTTTGCTATCCTATCAGAAGCTTGATTTTACTAATTCACATTGCATTTGCTCCCTTAATATTAAAGGCACATATCCCACATTCAAAAATGGGGAAAGAAAAACCCTCAACTGCTTTCACCATGAATTGGAAATTATACCATCTTCACAATTCAGTGACTCAAGGACAGAACTACTCATGAAGAACAGGATGGAAGTGAATACATTTAATTAAGTTATGTGTAATGGGTGAGTGTGACCCAATAATGCTGGGTTCAGCTCACACAAATGGGATGTCTCTGTAAGCCAGGGGTGCTGGCCAAAAGCCCAGTTTTGACATGGTCACACACAAAAGGACAACCCAAGGGTGGAGTGGAATCACAATGACATTTGCTTCAGCAAGACACAGGCAGATCATGTGGGGATGGGTTGTTAGTTCAGAAGCAACTCCAGAGTTAATCAACCACAGTGATTTGAAAATAAAGCAGTGAGTTCCAAATTAAAGGGATAGTTACGGTTTTCTAGTTTGCTTTTGTTTTTTAGAAAAAGCTGTCTAGTCCTTTATTAATTATTTCAGTGGTTTAATTTACTCTTTTAATTAATCAAATTTTTTTTCTTCACTGGTGAATTGTACAAAATACTCCTTCCTTTCCCTTCCATATGTTCTCCTCCTATTTCATTTGGCATCTCCTCACAAAAGCCTTTTTGCTGTTTGTCCAGACTTTCTGGTTTCACTAACGAACTTAAAAAAATGAGGTCCTGGAAAAACAGGAGCATCTGCTCAGCTGCACCCATCAACAGGAGAACAGAGCCCACACTGAGCTGCTTCAGCTTTCTGCTGGAACAGGCTGGTGCCAGGCACAGGGTGCAGCTGGCTGTGCCCATGCTGCAGCTGAGTGACAGAAATACTGCCCCAGGGACCTTGAAACAACCATTGATGCCACCATAACGCAAGCGAGACACAACAAAACTGGTCAGCCAAGTTCAGAACAGCAAAGTTACTTGCCAGAAAGAAAGGAAAAGCCAGAAAACATATGTTTTCTATCAGCACTATTCAGTAACATCACCAAATCTATTACTTCAGTTCCCAACATTATTCACTGACAAGTCCTATCAGAAATTAGTTTGTGATAAATTGATCACTTATCTGTTAATGTTATCACTGTACACTCTCATTCTGCCTAACAGTTTGCACAATACTTCCTAGATATATGATGAAACAGTAAAGAAACTTATGAGATAATGTACCAAAAGCTCAAGAAGAAATTAAGATGCAGTTTCCTTTTTCCCTCATTCATAATTTCTAAATTTGTCATACACTACTTAAAGCTATACAGGCCTGCAGCTTGTGATCCACTATGTTTATTTTCAGTTCTGCAAGCTTATTCAGTATGAATTCTAGTTTTTTATTGGGAACAAAGGTTAGACTTGGAAGCAGCTAATCTTCCTTTCTGAAATCCCCCAGCTGGGGAGGTTGTGGATCCCCAACCCCAGCAGTGTTAAAGGCCAGGCTGGATAAGCATTCTGTCTAGTGGGAGGTGCTCCTGCACATGGCAGGGTTGGGAGAAGATGATCTTTAAGGTCCCTTCTAACTCTTAAAATTCTATGGTTCTATGAAATTCAATGCTGTACATCTTCTCCCCAGTGGTCCCATATCACCTTCCCTTTTCAATTCATTAGAGGAGCCACAGAAAGCTGATCCCCTGCTACCCCTGAATTCATGGCACCTAGAGAAACATTTGCAATTCCTTAAAGATAAAATCCTGCCAACCTACTTAGTGATTTTCACTCACCATTGGTGACACACTTCAGCTGGCCCAAAGAAACACACAGAGCAGCTTCCCTGATTCTCCCCAAAGGGCATCAGGAGTGACTGACACCACAGGGAACACAGGGGGGCTCCCAAAAGCAAACTGCACCCGAGTGAGCCCCTCTTCTACACTGGCTCCAGGCAGCTCTGTGCCCACTTCTGCTGGGGGCACTTTATGAGAACTTCTTCTTGAAATTGAAAGGAAACTAGTGAAAGATGGCTAGTGGCACACAGCAGTAGTATGGATTCATACTCAAACACTTTTTGCCCTAATTCTTTTGCCTCAAACTGGGGTATCATTCAAACATTAGTGAAGCTAGACTAGTTAGACCCATTTAATCTCTAGACAAAATTTATATGCTTATTTGAGATCTCAGTCTTCAAAAGCTCCTGAAAGATTAAAATCAAGCTGCTAAAATAATTGTTCAGTGGCAGTACCCACAACTTGGGATTCTTCTGTTTTTCAGAAGGCACTGGCCTTGTTAAGAGTGTTTTGAAAATCGCTGATTCTTGCAGGGAATCTGGTAACACGAACTCAAAACTCCATTAATGACACAGAGTTGTAATGATTGTGAGAGTGAGTAACTGCAATAACAAAAACAAGGAAAAACACCTAGGAGTTTAAACAAAAGCTTAAGCAAAACAGAAGCTTAAACAAAAAAAAGTAATTTCAAGAAAGTTATCCATTGCAAGAACTACTTTATTCTGTAACTTAGTAAGGACAGGCTGGATTCTTTCAAGCTGAATACTGGAAATAGTATTAAGGAAAACCTAATAGCTGCCACAATTTCATTCTTTGCACTGAGTGAAAACTGGTCTGTTTTCCTAAGTTGCTTGCTGTCTAGAATAACCCTTGCAGAAGTGGAAATAAGGTCCTCATTTACCTCTCAAAGGCTCTCAGTATGGAAATAGAAGTCATTCCCCTAATATCCCTTTCCAAGGCAGCCAGATTCACAGCACATCAACAATTTATGAATTAAACCAACAGACCTCTGAGACTCTCTCAACATTACTATGATATTCTACAAAAAACAGAGCCAACTCAGCAAAATGAACCGTCATGAGATGAACACAAAAAAAATAGTTTTATTTAATCCAGAAGTGTAACATTGTGAGATTTTAATAGAAAAGTAGCTGTTCTGCAATAGCACGTAAGGCTTATATGTAAATCCCAGAAAACACAAACATTTTCAAAATGAGCATACAGAATACTACAGCATTATGGTACCTGAACATTTGAATTGAAATTAAAGCAGAGGGGAAAACCCCCAGCTTTTTCATAACTCCTTTTCCCTTCAGGACCATTAAGAATTCTAGTGCATCACCCAAAAGCATCAGACTTAACCATTCAACCCAAAGCTTCGATGGCTAGAAATGCTATTCTTTAGTTCATAATCACCAGTATCTGTGTGGAGAGAGAAGCACTTTTTACACAGTTAGATTTTAGTAGAGACACTTAGAATAATGAAACACGTGAGGCAGATGTTTGGCTTCACAAAACATAGAGAAGTAAAACTGTTCTAGAAATACAGTTAAATTTGTATATCTACATCTTGAAAATCAAGTATTCAGTTAACTTCATTTATCATGACAGAAAGAATTCAATCTACATCCTGCTGAACTTAGTTACAAACTTCTACCTGACTTCAAAGTCATCCATGAGCTTTTAAACAAGCTTCTTGCCAGCAGATAATACACCCCTCTTGCTCTTCTAAAACAAGAAGTAACTTAATCTGTTTTATTTATTATGTTCACCCACCACGAGGCCACAACTAGGAACTTCTAGAGGCTGATTTACATTTTCCTCTGTGCATTAACAAAACAGCAAGTCCCTACACAAATGTAAAGAACTTATACCGTACCACCTTTGATGGTTATGCATTAATCCACACCCTGGCATGTCTTCTGTCAAACAAGGTTCATGGATGAAAGAAGCATTAACCACTTCTGTCAGCAATGATGCATCATTCAGCACCTTTACTCTTCCTCCCCAGTATATGTGCAGCTCGATTCATTGAGGTTTTCCAGGAAAACCCCAGTTAGATTTACAAGCACCCAACTCATTGTTATAGCAGTAAATACAAGTGACAGGGTAAAGAAAATGGGTTGGGATTTTTTTTTCCTGGATTTATTGATCCAGAGGAATGTGTCAGGTTTATTATAAGGAATTACTGATCAGGAAGAAAAAAATCAGTATATGAAAAGCTGTAAGGAGGAAGCCAGCAGTAACATTCTGACTTAAGGAAAGCAGAGAAAAATAATCCAATCATACTCCTAGTGACATTGTACCAATCTCACTCCATAATTTGGAAAAAAAGGTACCACTTTATTTTTCCATCTTATGGAGGAACAGTAGACCTTCTAAATGAGATAAGATTCTGGAGAAAGAGCCATCAAGATTTCACAAGATGAAGAAATCCACAACAAGGAAGATGAAAAAAAGAAAAAGTTGAAAAATCAACAAGAACTTAGCAATTATAGCAAGCCATTTTTCATACTCAAAACTTCAATCTATCCTCCTCTGCTCATAAGAAAAAATTAGGAATGAAAAGAACAGCTGGTGAAAATAAATACAAAATTGTCAAAGTTGAACAAATTATGTAAAAGCAAAACACTAAGGTTCCTTGCATAGGCTCACAGATTTTAAAATTCAGTTCCAGAAGGCTTTTCTTGACATTGCTAATATCAGCATTGGACCCTGACTTCACCATTGCTGGTTTTTGGACAATTTGCTTGGGGATTTTTGGTTTTGGGTTTTTTAATAGCTGTTGATACACCGAAACCTGCAAATGCATCTGAATGATTATACATCAGTGGAAGGCATCATCACTTGAACGGCCTGAAGGGAAGAGATCTCCATGGCCACAGGGCCAGGAGTGCATGGGGGAAGAACCTGAACAAAGTTGCCATCCTGCAGCAAGCAAACAACTATAAAAAGGGTGAATCAGTTCCCAACTATTCAAGACACCTGTTGGGTTAAATTCCTAATGGAAAACTGAGCTTGAAGGCCAGGGAAGAAATAATGATTTGGTTTGCTTTATCTTGTTCCATGAGTGCTCTTTTCTTCGTATCCAAGTACAGACTCAAAAATAAATTCAGCTCATCCTGGATATATGAACTAAATTCACTTCTCTGAGTTAAAACACAGGATTCACGATCTTCCCTAACAGCTGTGGCCAACTCAAAAAGAGTGGGTGCTTAGCAGGATGCTTCTAAGACCATACTGACAAATAAGCAGACTGATTATGAAAGCACTGAGCACAAAAGCAGCTCCCATGAGTCATAACAGGAGGACAGGAAAGACAATTTTGCTTCCATTTTAGTCTTGCTCTCCAGCAAGAACCTTAACAAGAAAGTCTATTGTGGGTGTGACAGCTTCTTACGCACTTGATGCCGCTCTTGGCGCATGCTGGGGGGGCCTCGCTGTACCTGTGGCAGCTCTGGAGGAAAATCATCAGCGTGCAGAGGATAAAACTCCCAACAGCAACCTGGGAAACCCAAAGCCTTTGCAGTTTCTTCTGGCACAAGGTGCCTGACACTTTACACTTTTATTTCTATCCAATACAAGTGCCCAACATCTGTCGTTGAAGTAAAAGCACACTTTGGCTTAGTGATATATTCTTAGGCAAAGAGAAGGAATTTTTTTTTTTTTTAGATAATAGAAGGTTTTATTTTATAACAGAATAGCTTGTTGTGGAAGAAGCTAATATTTTGTTATCTGACACAATATATACAAAATTCTCCTTGGAAGTTGGTTCTTGATTTTAATCTTTCCTTCTCTCTTCTCAGAACATCAGTCTCCAGTAATATCCTATATTAATTTGTCATGTTGCCTATGATTTAGTCCCATATTATTTTTGACAATCTGCCATGGACTTTAAATCCTCAATAAAACATTACAAAATAATATTAGAGACACTTTTTCATCTTTAGAAGCACCCAAAAAAAGCTGCTATTTTCAGTTACACATCAGGACTCACTTTGCAGCCAACTCCAACGTTTAAAGATACATTCTTAGGAATAAGAAGGAAAAAAAGAAAAGGCACGAGGGCAGAGGGTGTTCCTGTCCAAGAAAAGTACAACATATTCTCTTGAAGGGGACATGTCAGAAGCAGCCAGCCAGCTGAGGTCTGCTCTGAAGTGTGAGCTCAGCAGGGCAGCGGTGGAAGAATGGAGCTGCCGAATGTGCCCACCACGCTCCGGGCCCCTGGCATCCTCTGGCATCCTCTGCACAAGCGCAGCAGCCCCGACCAGCCCTGCACAAAACAACACATGCACAAGTGCTGGCCACTTCAGGAAAAGTCCTCTGATGCATCTTAACTGGATCAGCCACTGAGTCTTTCATACGTGCACACACAAAGCATGCTGGTGATCTAGTGAGACTGAAATTCTGCTAATCTGACAAAGTTTTCTCCCTCCTTCCAACCCAGTTTTGTCTTCATTGTTCTAAAAATAACTCCCATTCACATTCTAAAAGTCAGATGTTCCTCTCTGCACTGTATTTGGCTGAGATGGATCTTTCTCATAAGAGTACAGAAAAGTGAAGGTGAATAAAAAGTATTTATAAATAGCAAACGAATACCAAAACTAAATTCTGTGGGCATTCTAACGCAGATCAAAACAAATGCAATGACTACTCTTCTTGTAGTCTTCAAGCATATAATTAAATACAGATGACTGGTTCACTATCTGAACCAAATAGGGAAAAAAAAACAACCCAAGAAATCCCTTTTTCTTTGAAAAGGGCATGCCAAATACATAGAACAAACAAAAGTATGAGGTGGGAGCCCCTCAAAACCTAGGACTAAATTACTAATAAAATACAATACATACAAATGAACAGAACTACATTCTACACTATAAAATGATTTATCATTGCTTCTTCATGTATTTTCCAAGCAAATAATTAGAAACATTTTATTTAAATAATAATGATCCACCTTATACAACATTAACCCTGAAAAGAATGCCATCAAAAGTTTTAAAAAACTTTTTAAAAAACAAAAAGAAGCCACTCAACAACTAATGGTCCTAAGACAGCTCATTCCAAGAATAAATTCATATTAGTATGAAGGCATATGTGCAGGAGCACACTGAAAGAAACAACTCAAAGATTTATCATAGGGTCTTCTGTCACTAAAGTCATTACAAGCGATTAAAATATGTGGTGGACAAATGGTGTACATTGGGTTTTGTGGGGGAGTGCTGGAGGATTTTGTAATAGTTTTGTTCAGGTTTGGCTTACTTTTTAATTCCATCAATTCTTCTCTAATTCCATCAATCTCAAAGCAGATTGGTTAAAAAAACCCCAAAAAATTAAAACCTATAGAAACATGTCTCCATATGAAGTTTCATCTGAATTTGAAGATATTGCTACTATTTCAATGTGTGAAACACAATTACAAGGTATTTGCACCAGTTTTACCAGCCAGGAATTGAACCGAGTATGATTAATACTAAAAGCGTAAAAGTGTACTAAATGTGCATATTTTATACTTCATAGTTGGGGCTTTTTTAAGATGTCTATTATCAAAGTAAATGAACACTAACCATGTTTAAACTCAAGGTGAGTTTTGCTATGCTTTCTAGTTGAAAAAAAAAAACATTAAACTTACACAGGTGAATAAATCAATTAACTAAAACCCAAGTCAAGAAGACTAATCTCCAAAGTGGCTCAGACTGCATTAAGAGGTTATGACCATCACAATAAGATGAAGTTCAATAACAAAGAATCACATTCCAAATGAAGAAGAAAAAAAACCTCAACAACTGACATTTCTCCTAAATTAACATTATTTGTCAATTGTTAACTGTTATTAATATCACAACCTAGTAATATAAGCTTCCTTGAAGCAGAGGATAAAAGCTTAGAGTGTTCTGGAATGTCTCACTACAGAAACAGCAGCAGCAATGTATCATGGACCAAAGACAATTTGAGGGAGGACTCTGAACATTAAACTGAAAACTCTGAAATAAAGTTTGTGTTCAATGCAAATCCACTGCAGAGAAAGTGCAGCAACAGAGCGTTGACTTGTGCTGTCAGGACAGATGTCCTCGTGCTGAGCCACCTAGAACACCTTCAGGTAGGGGAACTTCAGTTTGCTAAATTACTGCAAACATTTTTGGAAGATATATTAAGGTGACCCACTCAATTTGCAATATGTGCAAGCAATTTTCCAGTAGAGAAAAAAAAAAAACAGAGAAACAAAAGCACATATTTAATGTGGTGATCTCATCCAAAGGCAGTAGAAAAATAAATATTCATTATACTATCTCTGCCCTGTCCAGCCAAGAACACAGACAAGGCATTGGCTGGCTGGAGGCAGCCAGAGTTGTGTTCCATGGCTCCATGTTCCAGTTGGAAGTTGGGGATGAGTGGTGTTCCTCAGGGCTCTGTGCTGAGTCCAGTGCACTTCAGTACCTTTATTACTGACATGGACAGTGAGATTGAGGGCACCTCAGCAAGCTCACAGATTACAGAAGCTGAGTGGTACAGCTGACACAACAGAAGGACAAGATGACATCCAGAGGGACCTGGAAAAACTTGAGGAGTGGGCCCACAGAACCTCATGAAGTTCTGCATGTCCAAGGGCAAGGTGCTGCGCCTGGGTCAGGGCAAACCCAGACTGGAAAACAGGGCTGTGAGAAGTCATTGAGAGCAGCCCTGCAGAGAAGGACATGGGGGTTCCTGTGGATGAAGAGCTACATATGAGCCAACAAGTGGGCACCTGGGCACACTGGGCTGCAGCAAAAGCAACCCAGCCAGCAGGTCAAGGGAGGGGACTCTGCCCTCGTGAGAGCCCAGCTGTGCAGCTGTGTCCAGCTGTGGGGTCCTCAGCACAAGAGAAATGTGAACATACCAGAGCAGGTATGGAGGAGGCCACACACAAAAGATGGTCAGAGAGCTGGAAGATGTTTCCTACCGACAAGCTGAGAAAGCTGGGGCTATTCAGGATGGAAAAGACCCTGGGGAGAGGGGGCTGGAACAAGGTGGGCACTGAGGTCCCTTCCAACCCAAGCCCTTTGTGATGCTCTGAGGAGCATCAGACAGAGCAACTTCGGTGACAGTGGATGGCCAAGGTCAACCCCCCACAGATTCCTAGTTGTAGAGACATAATCATGATGTTGTCTTTTCCTCTCCTGCCTATTTCAACTGATGGTTGCATTCTTGGGTGTTGTCTTTAATTTGATGTTAAGCTCTTTGATGAGGAAACTTTTTGCTATCTTGAAGGCCTCTGGTGCTGTTACAAAATAACTAAGATATAACGTTTGAAACCATGCTGTGGTAATGGTTTTTGGCATTACATTTATGCTGTGGTAAAATATGAGTCTTAAGGTAAGTGAAAGTCTTACCAGAAAACTCAGGAAAAAGCTTCAAAATAACTAGGAGGCAGTTTGATTCATTTCTGGAAACAGGATGTGGTAATACTTTAACTTTTTAGCTAATAAACAATGTCATTTCAATGCCAGCTTCTATAATCACTTCAAAAAAATAAGTGAAGTAATAGCTCCTCTTTTGATTTCAGCCTAGTGGTTTCCATTTTGTAGTTAAAAGAAAGAAAAGGGAAATATTCTAACTCTCACATAACACAAAAACTATCCTCATAATTAAAAGTACCAACATTCAGACTAACTTTCTTAATACAAATGCAGTCTGTACTTGCTCTATTCCTTCATCAACCACCATTAATACACTGGTAGCACATTCATATCCAATTAATTTTGCTTAACTAGTATTTTTGTCCACACTATTAATTTGACAGAAATGTCTCTAAAGTAAATCAAGGAGTTTACTACTGAAGGCATGAACTAACCCCCCAGAAAATAAAGAAAAGGTAAAAGGATATTATTTGCACCTTAATCTAAAGAGAAGAATCATCCAGATTAGAAGCTTAGGTATCAGTGGAAAAATATTTAAACACACATAGGAAATGGCAGGTCCATGGCCTTTCTCCCACAGAGAAAGGCAAGGCAAGCAGAATGTCTCCTGCTCTGCTGACAGCTTCTTGCTTGAGAGATTCCCATGACAGCAAAAGCATGTCTGGATATGTAAGTGACCCAAAAGAGGACCTGAAAAACTGGTCCTGAGAAAAAGGACATACATCTAAACAGTAAATAATGTTGGCAGACCTACCAGAAGAAAGGTAATAAAAAACCCTCATAATCCTAATTTTCATCCTTCATTTGTTTTTCTATCCTTTGAGTCTTCCAAGTTTAATTATGGAGTGTGGAAGGTGGGAGGAGGAGAAGGGAGAAAAGAGGGAAGGCAATGCTCCTGGCAAAGGACAAGAAGGGTGGGTGAGGGAGGAAGAGAAGGGAAACTACTGCAGGGAGTCACAAGAGAAGACAGTAAAAGACTGGCATATGGAGAAGTGCTGAAATGAAAGAAGAAAAAATTCTAAGGACAAGATGCTTCAGGCATGAGTGATGAGTTCATCATGATATTTGAGATTTATATTAGTTTATAAAAAATACAGACTTGCAGCATCCAAAAGTCAATATTTGCATAACTGACTTTCTTGTTTCTTATATATCTAGTTACTTCTTGAACAAACAGGCTTCTAATATTCAGGGAAATAAAAGTAACTTGGGAGATATGAACGCAGAAAAATACACCCAGAAAAATACTGGCATTTATTTCCTGCAAAGGAAAAGTAAAAACTACTAAGTAAATAAGGACTGGCAACAATATAGGGCACACCATGTCTCAGAGGGTTAAACAGAACTTCCCAAAATCCAGTTATACCTACTGACAGAGGCTGTAGGGAGATGCTGAGGTGAAAGACTCTAAATCAAAAATGAAACACCTGTCTTTTGCTTGCAAGTAAGCTGTACAGAACCATATAGATATATTGACAGGCTTGAATATTGGTCATCAAGGAACTAGATGGATATCGAGCCATTTCCTCAGCCACCATGGGCAGCAATCACAGAGCAGCAGCACACTGAGCCCAGGCCCAACCCAGCACATCCAAACCCTGCAGCCACTGCTCAGCAGGCAGGGAGGCAAGGCAAAGATTACAGATTTAACCACACCACATCACTGGTTTCCACTAATGTTCTCTTTGCGCCTTTCTAACATTAGAAGAATCATCTCCACCTTCCTTTGGAATCCAGATAGAACGGGTGATATGCTATTTGCTCAGACAAAAAGTCAGAAATAATGCTTGTAATCTCCTTTGGATTATACCACTTTCTTTGTTGCTGAGGCTACATATGAAACCAATTCAAATGCAAGTTTAACATTTAGGACTTTTTGTGGTGCTAGATATGCATTTTATGTTCCCCTCCACTAGATGTCAAAAAGCCCAACCAAACACAGCCCACCAAAACACCAGTTTACAGAGCTGAACACCTACTGCTGAAGGGAGATTTTTTAATATATAGGAGTCATCCCCCCACAGCCACAATGAAGAGAGGTAAAAGGCAATCAAGTAATGTCAAGAGTCTCCCTCCTGAGCAGAAATTTCAAATACAGATGTTAAACAAATTTCACAGTCTATTTGCATCCATTTTTCAACTGATCAAAATACTTCATAGTTTAGAATAACTATTTCTCTGCTTCTATGGCCAGACATTTTTAAAAAACAAAATACTTTCAAAATAATTTGCACAACATTTTGCAACAAAATGCAGCTCAAGTACTTTTTCCCACTGCAAGGTATTTACTAGACTGCAGTAATTCTCTTAACACTTTTAAAGCTTGAAACACACCTTCGTTGAATGCTATGAGTCAGTTTTAATGACAGTGTTATGTTCTATTGCTCTGTAGCTTATGCAAGAGAATGAATTTGCATTAAGTACCCAACTTTAGAAGCCACCTTCTCTTCTCCTTTGTTAATACTGAATAAAGGTATAAAAGGGCTATATTCTCTGCCTGCTTCTTATTGTTTTAAAAGAATAAATCTAGTTAGCTGCCTGTAATGTAAAATGGACATAAAATTTGTTGTATGAATTGTCACCATATGAATATGGGGGGGGGAGGATTTTCTAGAAAGCCAGAATACAGAAGAGTGAAAATTTTCTAATTTAGTACTATTTCAGAAGTTTAAACTACTTTTTCTGCATGGAAACTAACAGTTAACTTCAGAAGAAGGAAAATAAAACAGTCTAAAATGCTAATTCAAGGGAGGGGGACAAAAATGAGGGAGCAAAAAGACTATCATTACGGTGGGGTGTGCAATACCTTCGTCTTCTTCAAGAAATTCAACAAGAAAAAGTTGTTGCACATCTCTTTCCACTATGGGTCTTTTAATCCAGACAATGGTCCAGGTTTATTATGCTTTTCTTTAATGTGCTTTGTCCTCTCATTTAAAGTTCCCCAACGCCTCACCCCACTCCCCTCCCCCAGTACAGTACCTCATACTTATGTTGGGTTATTTTGGGGAAGTTTTTGTTCTTTGGGGTTTTTCAAACAAGATTACACTTCACTCAGCTCAACAAAATGAGGGTTTGGCCAATTTTGCCAGAGATAAGACTGGTAAATTTTTAACTGGCTTGCATGCAAACTGATGCCAAAATTCCTCACAAATATCCTTGCTGCACAGACATACAAGGTCAAACATTTTTTTCTTATCTCTGCAGATTATACATATATATACACACAGAGAAATGTACATATGCATGCATCTACTTCTAGCAACAGGGGACAAAGTCCACCTTCCAGAAAATGTAATTTCTTAAAAGTTCAACTAAATGACCACCTTTCTTGTCTTTATTCAAACTAATTAGGAATTAAAAGGATTACCTTTTCTACTCTTTCTACTTTCTAGAAATGAATCATACTTAAGCCAAAAGCTTCACTGAAATCATAACTTACTCTCTTATTAGCACTTTTAAACAGATCCTAGATTCCCAAGCAAGAAAAAGGTAATTTACTTCCTATTTTCAGTCTAAGTTCATAAGGTAAAATCTACAAAAATGAAGAAATGGTCTGATAGACATCTTCCTCCATGGTTGGAAGATCTATAAAAGGCCACACTATTACAGTAACAAATGAGATTTTTGCATTGCAGAAAAAGCACCAAGAAAAGCAGATTTCTCATATACCAGTGGACTGAAACACTGCTATAGACCACCTCTTTCTGAAAGCTCCACAGAAAACACTTGTAAAATAAAGCAACTCTTTGGACTGAAGAAATTATACGCTTCACAAACCTGTAGAGACAGCAGCTGATGAATTAACAAAGGACCATCACCCACACGAGGGTAAAACAGATCCGTGGATCACGCTCTGCCCAGCACATTGGAGAACAATATTCACTTTTATGAAACAACTTTAAGGAAAATGTCAACTGTCTCCAGCACCAAAAGAGTCAATTTCTCAAAATAGAAGGTCTGTCATTATTGCCATGAGATGTGAACACAAATTATACTGCCATCTTTATTAATTTGCAAGTAAAAACAGAGAGAGGCAAAATCTAATACCATTCTGATCTTGTTTGGGGGTGTGAGGAGGAGGTATCAGCCCTCTTCTTTTACTTATGTAAAAGCAAGCTTTCTTTTTTTTCCTTCTCTTAGAACTTCTCCATATAGTACTTGAATCTGCTCCAATAACAAGCTCTCAATTCATTTCAGAAATATATTCTAGCTCTTGAAGTTCAATTAATTGGGGGGGAAGGGGGGAGGAATCCATCATCACATTTTCCAACTATTAGAAACTTGTTTCTTGGCAAGCTGAGAACTTGGCCAACTGAGAACTTAAATAATTTTGTACCCTTAACTCCAGTGGCAGTGAAATGCAATGATCTTACTTCTAGTTCAGCCTCTAAGCAGCAGCAGCAGCTAAGTAACACCAGAAATAGAACACGGAATGCAGCTAACTTCAGGCATTTTGAAAGTCTCCTCAGCACACATTTACACAATCAAGTAAGATAAAGGTTAATGAAATAAGCACAGATATTCACGCTGCAAACAAAAGCAACTATTTTAAGCCCTGTTGAAAGTGTTGATGGACTTCCTCTAAGTAAGATTATGTTAATTTATGTTCAGTGTATAGTTTTATTAATAATTAAAAACTATAATGTCAAATGCCATTATTGGGAAGACAAATACATTTGCACCAAAAACCTGATCAATGAGATCTTCCAACACTTGATTCCAAAAGCAGAAATAAAAGACTTCTTATCT
>WBNQ01022921.1:20017-40846 GCA_013401375.1 Spizella passerina | reverse complement strand
TTATTGGAATCTTACTGTAGCTGGTCACATTATTAATAGCAAACAATTTATTTGATCCATTTACCCTATACTTCTGTTCATTAAAAAGCTTCTCCCATTTTGATTTCTGCTTATTTTATTCATAAGCATTCAGTGAATGTTTCCAGCATATTTTAGTCTGGAAAGCTAAATTATTTGTTTGGAAGTTCTTTGCTTCATCTAATCACAATGATTATTTCTTTGCTGGAGATGCTGTGACTTGAAATCTTCAGTTAGTATTATCTTTGTTCACCTAACTGACTTTGCCACTGTAAGTGCAGCATCAGGAACTCTTCTGACATGAATAGTCAATATCTAGTATCATGTTTGAAGCACTGACTTACCAAGGGATGCACAAATCCACAGGAAAAAAACCTTCCTCTAAATATTCATCAGACAAAACAAGTTTAAACAGGGGTATGTTGAAAAATGAATAAAAAACATGCGAATATAGAAAATTGAAGTCTTTGGAGAAGCAAGAATCTTTATAGATAGATCCTCACACTATTATCCCAGCTTATTTCAAGCCACTCCCTTGTTGTCCTATGATATATTTTCCTAACACAGAATGATCCTTCATTCATTCTAATCACCAATTGATCAGCTCCAGCTAAATCAAGGCCAAAAAGGGCCCATAGGAGTGGTAAGCATTCTATGAAATGAGAATTTTAGCATGTAAGAAAAATGACTTTGCTGGTGTTATAAATGTCATTAGTATAACTCCACTGGAACTAGTTTCCTCTAAACACGCTGAAGACAGAATTGTTCCAAACATCTCTACAGTCTTTGAGAACCTAACAAAAGAAACAGATCACAAAATTCAACCATGCAAGGTGGACCTTGCTCAAAGAGGACTAAATGAAATAGACTCATCTTAGACTCCATCTAATTTCTCTGTTATTACACAAAGCTGAAGTGAAAAAAATCTCCCATAAAATCTCCCTAGAACCACCACATTCCCACAAAGTAACTGTTCTCAATAAATGCATAAGCATATATGCCTGTCATTGCCTGAAATGTTTTATAGGTCAAGAGGTTAAAACCTTTCCATCGGCAATGGAAATGTAGGTACAGATTTAGAGAGTGTAAAACACCTGAGCAAAATTGAGTCAGGGACCTGCCCAGGGAGATGAATTTAGCCTGAATCAAGAGGCTAACGAAGTCACAGCTCCACCTGTTGAGCTAAAGCGAATCATCCACCTGTAGCAGCTGGCAGCACAGGTTTGTTCTTGTGCCAGACATAGTTGACTAACGCTGTGCTGCTTGGATAAAATAAAACATCAGAGTTTAGGGACAATCCCTGCAGTCATTACTCTAGGTGAAGGAGTACTGCAGCCATGGAGCCATTCTGCCAGGGAACAAAAGGACTGGGATCTACAGGAAGGGTCTCATGGCAGGCCAAAGAAAGGATGACAGTCTTCTGGGTAAATTTACAAAAGAATAAAACAGTGACAGAAACAATGCTAGAAATGAAAGTGTATAGNTTTTTTTCTTTACATGGTCAATGTTCCAGTACATTTTTCTTTTGAAAGAAAAAAATAAAAAGAATCTGCAGTGGTCTGCAAAACATGTACATCAATAGCGCAGTTAGACTTCAACTTTCGACCTCAAATATAGTTCTGCAAAATGGCCACACATGGCTTTCTGAGACATGTCACCATTTGCATCTCTTTGTAGTTCTAGACAGTAGTAAGGGTGCTGTATGAATGCTTCAAAAACACATTTACAGGAAGAAAAAAAAAGACACATTACTTATCTATTTGAAAATCCTCACTTTAGTTTAATTTCATAGATAAATGTATTTTTGTAGACTATTTCTTCAGAAGCTGGAGCAGTAGTCAGAATGAGTCATAAATCATGACTCAAAACATTAAAATTAATCCAAAAATAATTATTATCTCATAATTATAGGATTTTTTCTCATTAATTATTATCTAATAATAATAAAGACAATGTTTTTAGGATAAGGCATAGTATCAAGTTCACTACTTGATAATAGGAAAATATTGTAATAGATCCTAAGTAGTCTAGAGGTAAATTCAGCAGATTCTTGCCAAAAAAATTATTCTGTAATATTTTTGAAGACATGGATGTGCTATCTTTTCCTCCATGGAAGAAGTTTTATATCCCAAAAAAAGAAATGCAGAAACCATACTGCATTCACTTTCTCCTAGCTCAGTAAAGCACTGAAGCATATGAGACAAGTGTTCTGACTTCAGTTGAGATTGTGTTTTGCTTCTAAAAAGTAGTTGCAAACTATTGGCCTTTACTCTGAAGTGTCTGCTACAACACTGCAATTTCAGAATATCCTATAAATTGTGGAGAACAAAAACAGCACCTCCTCTAATGTACTTAGTCATACATTTCCATATTCATTTGAGTTGTGTTACACTGGAAGACTGAACCATATAATTACAATCTGCTAATCCGTACAATAACTTTTCCAAGACTCACAGTCTGCTCTAGCCAGCAAATATTCAGCACATTTAAGAGATAAATACAATCTATACTCCAATACATTTGTAATCCTGTGGGATGGTACCTTACAGCAATGACTTGTGCTAGCACAGAGAGCAGGGCTGCTCACAGAGGAAGGAGACACACAGCAAGAGGTCCCACTGAGTCAGCACAGACAGAAGCTAAAAGATAGATGATCATTCACACGTACCACAGTCTTGTCAAGGACCAGATAATATCATTTTTTAACCACTCTGAGTGACCACTCCCAGATATGATTCCACTGAAGGTATCCATGCACTTCCCTCTGCTTGCAACACGTACTACACTGCCACCTGCTACAAGCAAGTCAGCTAAGCAAATCTGGTGGTTTGTGGAAGCAGGGAGAAGAGAAAAGCAGGAATACAAAATGTGGACATTGTCAAGTAATATCCATTGCAGATGAAGGCAGCAGGATGGAGCCCATCTTTTTAAATGGTGAAGGTTTTTATGTGCTATTTATTATGCACATCCTTTATGTCACATTTCTGTAGTCTTTCTTATCTTCCTGATCCTTAAAGATCTGTTCACTCAGCAATTGTCCTCCACAGAGCTGCAGTATTATTGCTATGTTTTACCTATCAGTACTTCTTACAAAATCTCCTCAAGGTGCAAAGCATTCTCCACATAAACATTAAGAAAAATCTCTATGTAATACAGAGTAGTTTCAGTAAGTGACAGCAGAAATTAGTCTAAATTAGCATCAAATTACAAACTAACATTATGATTTTAAGCACACTAATATTTTACAATACTGTTATTGACAGTGCAATAAGCATGAGGACACAGTTTTAACATTATTCCTATTTTAAGTCTCTTTTGCAAGACCTCAAATGCTATGCATGAGAATGTAAATATAAAAAGCAGTCCATTAATTTTATATAAGCAGTTTTATGTACCTGAAGGCCTATGACAACATTTCTTGACAAAATAGCCTAGCAGAAGGACTATTTTTCTAAAGTTCAATCAAGAATAGCTTATAAAAATGACTGTGCAAATAAATATTATGGTACAGGTGGTCTGAACTACCCATAACAGAAATTCCATTAGCTAAAATCTTTTAAGAGCTGCCAATTACACTTTCAATTTGAAGTGGTGTCTGAATAGTGACAAGCAATTCCCAGAAACAGAAATGGTCTCCTTAATCTTCAACATAAACAGAATCTGTCCTCCTCACACAAGTAAACAAACCATTGATTTACATGGAATCCTCTCTTGTATTACACTGCAGGATCAGGGCATAGGATCTGCAGCAGGGGAGTCTTTGTTTGTCCACAGTGTTCTCAATACATGGCCAGAATGTTTCTCATTTTCTATTTTTACTTTTACCCAGTAGCTCACATACACCTCTAAAACAAGTGCAGGAAATATTGTGCCAGCTGAAAGTTAACTCACACATAATGCAAGGCTGACATAGGGCAGGGGAAGGGGAAAGAGGATCATAAAACACAGATCACTAATCATTGGTAATCCTACTCCTGTTATTTCAAAGCATGTTCCAACTAGGAAGGTAAGAAGCACCTTTTAATTTTCAGCTGAGGCTACTGTACTGATTAGATTTAAGTGACTCTCTACTTTTCTTTCTAAATATATATATATAATTCTAATGTCTCATATATTACTGTAATATTAATAATTAATTTTTAAATATATATACATGTATATATACATATAGTGTATCTATTAGAATTTAATTACATGTCTTTCCAAGAACTAAGGTTATTAGATTACTTCTTTCCTACTATTATTTTGGCTCTGCTTCCAAAACAAGTCTGCTGCACAGCTATCACTAAATTTCAAGTAAATATGCAAAGAAATAACATAGACATATTTGACTTATCAGTTTTCAAAAGGCCAGCAAAATAAGAGCATTCACAAGTATTCTTGTGCACACAATAACCAGGTTACACAGACAAAGAAACAAGCAGACTCTTTGTTCTTTTGTTTTTTGTGTCAAGTCTGGGTTAGAATATGAAATCTGAGGAAAAGAAGGCACTAATATCATAATCATTTGGTAGGCCTAATTTCTCTCCCTTCAACAGCCTGCATATCTGGAAAGAGCAGATCATCTTTGCATGCACTGGTCAATCTGCCATCAAAGTGATGAAACAGATTAACAGGAGAGGTGATAACCCAGAGGACACTGGCAAAACTAACTTGTGAATGGACTGGACTGAGACCAACTAGTGGACAAAAATTTTTTGAGCAGATACAGGGGGAAAGGAAGAAAATATTACTAAATCTCTCCTCAGAGAGGAAAAGACAAGGCAGCAGGAGAGATNACATAGGGCAGGGGAAGGGGAAAGAGGATCATAAAACACTGGTCACTAATCATTGGTAATCCTACTCCTGTTATTTCAAAGCATGTTCCAACTAGGAAGGTAAGAAGCACCTTTTAATTTTCAGCTGAGGATACTGTACTGATTAGATTTAAGTGACTCTCTACTTTTCTTTCTAAATATATATATATAATTCTAATGTCTCATATATTACTGTAATATTAATAATTANTGATGCAGTGTGCAAGGCAGATGAACGTCCCTGAGACATTTGTCACCGGCTGGACGGTGAGACATTGACATTAATGAGGGTGGCATTTGGAAGATAAAAGCAGTATCTCTGCAGCAGACAATGCAGTTGTGAGACACCACGCACAGCGATATGGTGTAATCAAAAGGGACTGGAGAATGTTCACATCCAGCAAAAGCATCACAATCACTACTGGTATTCATGGGAGAATATGGATCAGGAATAAATGGCTTATGGTTTTGTCTGGAAGGCTGGTGGAGATTGTGGGTTATTTTACCTCTCAGCCCAGTCAATTCCCATCACATTCCTTTATTGAAGGACTCTTCATCAGTCATTCACTTACACCTGCCTTGCCAAAAGTCACTGTTTCATTGACAAGTGCTTTTCAGGCAGTAGAGCTCTAGAGGATAGCTCTGTTGATAGTAAGTGGGATTTACAGGGGTGGAGGCAGTTGCCTGTGATTATCTCCTCGTGAAAGCAAGTGGAGGGCTGAGAGATACCCTGAGCACTGTCTGCCAGGACACAGGCAATCAATTCAAGGGAGCAAGATCTGGCTGCCCCTCACAGGTGCCTCAGAGTGCCACTACCCCGAAAAATGACATCAGCTGTGTCTGAGAGACAATCCTACCCCGACCCATAGGATTAAAAAAGTCATTGTTAATTAATATCTCCCTGTTCTCACGTCTTGGTGTCAGCCATGTCTCAGACCTCATTTTTTACTCCAATGCTTTTGGAAATCTCTGGTCTCTCTCCAAGAGGAGAGGATGCCACGGTCTTGGAATAGAATGAGACAAGCCTGAGCATCTCAGAACAGCTTTCCTATCCCCAGATTCATTCTACCACCCCTGCTCCACCACATACTCATGTATTGTCCCTCTGACCAGCCTTTCCTCAGAAAACAAAGCTACCATTTCAACACTGAACGAAGGACAGTCAGCAGCAACAGTAAACAAATACATCTATCTGCTGGTCCACCTGTCCCCTTCTTCCTTCAGGAAAACTGGCACAGAGCGCCAAGCCCCAAGTTCAGAGCGTGTTGAGGATGAGGTCTAAGCAGCAGCATCCCAAAACCTTGAGTAGCCCGGGACGGGGCAGCTGTGAGACAGCGGCCGGCCTTGCGGACCGGGGCCGGGCGCTGTCCGTGGTGCTGCCCGGCCCGGGCTCTGTCCAGGGTGCTGATCCGGCCCGGGCTCTGTCCAGGGCTCTGCCCCACCCCGGGCTCTCTCCAGGGCGCTGCCCCGGCCCTGGCGCTCTCCAGGGCGCTGCCCCATCCCGGGCTCTCTCCAGGGCTCTGCCCCGGCCCTGGCGCTCTCCAGGGCGCTGCCCCATCCCGGGCTCTCTCCATGGCGCTGCCGCACGGCGCTGCCGGCCCGGCCGAGGGGGCAGCGCCAGCCCCGGCCCGGCGCCGAGCGGGACACTCAGGGCCAGCCCTCTCTCGGCCCCATTGCCAGAGCCTGCCCGCTCTCCCCGCAGTGCCTGCACTCGCCGCTCGCGGCTCGAAACACTCAGTATCTCCGACAGAGGGGGGGAAACACACTTTTAAAAATAAACAAATAAACAAATAGCACGTAGACTAATCATACTCTGAAGAAAGTTTCAGATACGGATCCAGCAACGAAAGGGAAATAGTAAGCCAGACTAACCCGATATGTGCTAAGGACAAGCTCTTTCTCTTTTCTCGTTAATGCTTCATGCAAGAAGTGCAGCCCCACATGTGAAAGTAACCATGACCCCGTCCTACCGCAGAGTTTTGAGAGCCTCCCTATTGTCCTTCAATACCGTCTCTCTGCTTTGATACAAAAAAAATTGAAAGAGTATGGCAAAGCGATAGAAGAAATCTGACTGAATCAATCACAATCAAGCCCAGCAAGACGGATTATGGGAAAAGAAGCTGTACTCTTGAGTAACGACCGGCGTCACAGTAGTTAAACTAGAACAGAAAAGCCTCTCGAAAAGTCAATTCTTATGTAGATGAGGTGACAAGAGAGATTTTCTCTCCCTTCGAGGGCTCACTGAATTCCTAATTTGCCCCTAGAAGCCCTAGAGGAATGAAGAAGAAAGGGTGGGAATACTGGGATTGCTAGTCGCAACAAATATTACCGTGATCTGGATTGTTGCCTAGAAATGCACTGAAAATTAGGGGATCCACTGCCATTGTCTCAGCCGAGCTATTTGTCTTGACCTTCGGCTTTGTCCATCCAGGCTGAACAAACTTCCTGCAACGAGCGTCGCCCCCGCTGTCTGCCAGCCACACAACTTTGATCTCTCTGGGTCACAGAAAGGGAAAGAGGATGAGAAGCAGTTTCCCCTCCGAAAAAGGGCACTCGCAGAAGTTTATACAACAGCCAGAAAAACGTAGTGTTAAACAATAAACTGGGAAATGTGCTGTCCTGTTAAACAGAGAGTAGTTTACACAGCATTGAGAACCCGCCAATATATATCATATCAATAAAAAGGAGCTCTTCGAAAGCTTGCATAGTAATTGAGATTGGAGATCTTTTTTGATATGGGTTGGCATTTCCTCATATCAATCTGACAGAGCCAACTCAGGAAATTGCTGGTAATATTCATCTGGGGAGCACTTTCATTAAACGTAATTCATTCGACTTTCACAATAAATTGAGTGACATCCTTACAGCAGAACCTTTTTATCCTTGATGAAGTGCTTGCCAGCCTTTGGTTTTCCACTTTATTGTCACATTCCTTAAAGCAGAATCGTCAACATGTCAATCTGCTGCATGAAAAAAACGCTAAAGCTGTATTTACAAAGCACCCAGGAGGTGGTTTAATGCTGACTTACAAGAAGAGCGAGCTGGGTGTTAAACTATCTGCTAAATCACATTAAAACTTCACCCAAATCCAGTCGGGAGAACAGAAGCCAATCCTAGGGAGGCTAGGATGGCTCACACATTCATTTTCTCCAAGTGCTGGCTATTCCGAGCAATTGGTTTCTTAACCTGCTTCACCGCACTTTCCAAGACGATTAGGAAATGGGTTTTTTGTTAATTAAAATGGCGGTTTAGAGATGCAGGGAAATATTAAAGAGGTTAAAATGGACACCTCTAGGTACCGTACCGACTTGGAAGATTTGGCTAGTCGAAGACAGGCGGGAATTTGGATTGCATTCAGGTACCTCCCCAGAAGGTGAAATCTATTCCAGATTGCTTTCTCCAACTATATACTAAATTAAAATAGTGTGTACTAAGCATCAGGAAAAAGAAAGTTCAATGCAGGAAAACCCCTTCTAAAACTAGCACAGGTCTCTGGTGGTCAGGAAGCAGGGAAGCCTGGAAAAGAGTACACTATCCTCAGCTTGAACAAAAAAAAATAAGAGCGCAGATAAGTTTGTTTCACCTACACGAGGTCGGGGTCCCGTTGTTATTCCCTTGTCTTACCTTCCGAAAGGGTATTTTTTTCCCTTTACACCACCGGTACAGCATCTCTCAAACTCGTTTAGAAAGAGGGAGCAGGAGCTTCTCAAGGCTACGTAAACTCCCCCGCACAAAAAGCCACTACTGTGTCCCTGCTCGCCAAGCTCTCTCCCCCGCCCTCCCTGCCTTCGACGTCAATTTGAAAATTGAGAGAAATCGCTTATTTGGGGGGGGAAAAAAGCAATACCCGAATGCATTCACCACCAAATGCCTCTGAGAAAATACTGTGGGTGGTGATTACGATAGGACAATGCCTCCTGTCTCTTTTGTTTTCTGCCTATAGAGGTGTGGGTTTGTTTGTTGGGCTTTTTTTTTTCTTCCGTGACAAAGTAGGACACAATCAGCAACAATCTTTGAAAAGAAGGAAGAAAAAAAATCAACTTATCTTCGCCGGCACGTGATATTTCCTCACGTTCACCACAGCTTTCATTAACCGGGGTGAAATGACCGCAAACAGTGCGACACGCAGTGAAATTAAATGTACACAAACTCCGGAGCCGCTAACCCCCTGTTTAGCCTCTCAGCAAATACTGTACCAAGTGTGCCATCACTGAGAACAATTTTAAACCCCTGTTATTCACAACAATCTTGCAGGGAAGCTCCTCTCTGCTGTCAGAAGGCCTCCAAGCTACAGTGACGGTGTGAAACAGACCTTAAAATCCCAGCCCGGCGCGGGGGGGAGGTTAGCAGGCTGTTTCCCAAGCCCCTCTGCCAAAGCCATCGCCGTGTTTAACAAGGTGCCCCGTGAGCCCCGCAGTTCTGCTCCTCTGGCAAAGCGCCGCGCAGGAAAGCTCCCCCCGCGGGAGGAACAGCCTTCACCGCGGGGTGCACAACCAGCCCTCCTTCTGCTCTGGCGCTGCTCAAGTTCTGCACAGAGTTCAGCACTCAGCTCCCCGGCTCCGGTGCGTATCCTAATTAAAGCCACCGGTGAATAAACACTTTGCTGGGAGAAGACGACAAGCCGGGCGGGGGATGAAGAGGGGGAGGGATCCTTACCCTAGCAGCATGCCACGCAAAATTCCGACTGATTTTAGCTCCGTACCCGCTGCTCCGGTGTAGGAGCACCTAAGTAATGAGCCGGGGTGATCCCGGCAAAGGAGGTGCATGCACCCACTCCGTGCTTGTGCCGTGCGGCACGGTGTCCCCAGGGCGGGCGGGAGTCGAGCCCGTGACCGTGGCGGGGGTGAAATCCCGCCGTGAGCCAGCCCTTCGCCGCCCGGGGCTGCACAGAGCCCGGGAGCGCCGGGACGGCACGGGACGGCACGGGACGGGGCGAGCTCCCGTCGCCGCCGGGAGCTGCTGGACACAGCCCGCCGGGCCCCGCCGCACGGAGCGGCTCCGCAGCTGCCGGCACGAACACGATCTGCCTCCTCCTTCGAGGGCCTGCTTGACCTGTCCCTCTGAGAAATCATACTCGGGATCCTTGCCGTCCTTCCTAACAGCCCGCGCGGTCTGTAGCCACTTCTAGAGCTTGCTGCTTCCACACAGGGGGAGAAAAAATAAGGAAGAAATGCAAAGAAACAGGCTGGCCTTTTATTGTCCTGTGGTGTCGGACTGGAAGTTCACAGGCAACTAGGCAGGAGGTACAACGAGGTTTCCCTTAAAGGAATGGTGTAAAATCCCAGCGTCCTTATGAACAGAGCTCAATTCTAAGAGAGTCTGCAATCTCCAGACGTTATTTTGGTTTTTTTCTTTATTCTTTACGTTCTTCCTCACTGACGATTTTGAGCTCAGCACTGTTAGTTAAGAAAACATCATCCATTAGAATCAGACTAAGATTTTGAAAGAACAGCAGTGATGTGGAGTGTCGTGGTAAATGAGACCTAGTGTAGGTGTTTGAATACTTTCTGCAGCTTTCTAAAAGTAGAGAAAGAAAACAACTGCATGACTTTAAAGGTTAACTCCTAATTCTGACAAATAAGTACTAAGTTACACATTTAGGCCAAAGGCAATGCACTACCATTGCAAATCAAATATAATATTTTCAATAAACTGCACAGCTCAAAACAAGGAGAAAATGCACCTTGCAATGCACAACTAGTGTTCTTTTCAATAAATATAATAAGGTGAACCATCTCTACTCCAGCAAAATTCCTACTCATTCAGATCGGCCACGATCTCTATAAATTTCAGGCAATAAGGCTGAATAGCATATGGCCCTATTAATAGGGGAAGAAAAGCTGAAGCACTGGGGTTTTTTTTCCTTAAGATTTCTTACAAAGAGGTTTAACGGAGGAGGGGGAAAAACAATAAAAAAAAAGGAAAAGAAAAAGAGCAGCGGTTTGCTGAGTGAAGAGAAATTACAAGGCAGACAGTGTCTGTAAATGAGTGACTTCAAGGCAGCCCAGCCTCACTGCAGCTGTTCACTCTCCATGAACACCTCCTAATTCAGGCGAAGGGGAAACAGGCTATTTTCCCTCTCACCTATATTATTAACCCCTCTCAAAAAGGTTTTTTTTTTTAACAAACTCGATAGGAAGCTGTTTGTGCTGCCATTTCATTTACCCTTCCTAACAGTTTGAGCATTGAAAATTTAATTCCTAATTGAAACTGCTTTTGTCCACGCGGAGCAACGTGCACATACGGATAGGCACAACAAAGTGCTGCACCTTGCTGCTTTGTGGAGCCGCATTAAAGCTTTAATCAAAACTTCATGCTTCGGTGCTAATAAACAGTTTGTTACCATGTGATGGCCTAATGCAAACTTTCAGAGTCACTCCTGAAATACAGAGAATAGGGGGAGATTGGCATAAACGTGGAAGAATCGAGTTAGAAAGAAGAATCGTGCTAGGGAAATCCTTTGGATCCTCCCCGAGCGTTTTGGCAGAAGACACAGACCAGCTGAAGGGCGCATTCCCTCCCCCTAGCTCGCCTTTTATTCCCGATTTTTTTTCTGTGTCATATTTCGCATTGTTTCGAGGGAAACTTGAAAATCGTCTCCTTCACTCTGCAATGCCAAGTCCTCGGGAAAAAAAAGTATTCAGGTAATGAAGTCTGTAACTAAACGGTAATTGAATCAGCATAATTTGCACACTGAATGGTTTTCAAATGCTCCCAGTTTACAATTAAAGGAGAATTAATGCGCTTGTTGTTCAGACTGCAGCGCATTAGAATAAATCCAGCACTGTTGTTGTAATGAGTCGAGAGCAGTTTAACTGCCAGCAAACACATTTAAAATTTAACACGACGTATCGATCTCGCTCCGGCTTTTTGATGGATTATTTGCCACGCGCTTTTCTCCCCATTTCCCCCCACCCTTCCACCCTCACCCCAGCTATAAAATTCGCAGGGAGGAGAGACGCCCGCGCCAGACGTGGCACCGCCCGCCGAGGGCAGGACCCCCCATGAGGGAGCCACGTCGGGCGGGCATGGGAAGGGCCGGGAGGTGCCGGACCGGGCCGGGATTGGGCCGGGATTTGGGCCGGGATTTGGGCCGGGATTTGGCCGGGATTGGGCAGTGATTGGGCCGGGATTTGGGCCGGGATTTGGGCCGGGATTTGGGCCGGGATTGGGCCGGGATTTGGGCCGGGATTTGGGCCGGGATTTGGCCGGGATTGGGCAGTGATTGGGCCGGGATTTGGGCCGGGNCCTCCCCCGTAGCCACGGGGATGAGCTGCCGCCAAGCGTTTGCCTGCTTAACGCATCACAAGAGAGAGAGGATGCGGACTGCAAAAGGGCAGTCTGCCTAGGTTTTGTTCCTTGCAATCGTAGCGGGAATAAAGTGTGCGTGTGTGTGAGAGGAGATAACGCCGGTGTTTACTCGTGTTCCCGCGGTAATCTTAAAGGAGATTTGCTACGAAAGTCAATGACACCTCTCGCGGAAAATACTAGCTGTGCTCGCCGCCGAGTGCCCGCCCGCCTGTGCCGCACCGCCCGTAGTGGCACACCGCGGGGTTCCCTTCCGGAGGGGCTCCCACCCTCGGCAGGGAGCGGAGGGCACGAAGTTGCCTCCATCCCACAGCCTGGCCGGGCTCCCCCGCGGCGGTGCTCTGGTGCCCGCGCAGACACACAGGGACCGGTCCGGGAGGCAGC
Organism: Spizella passerina; assembly: GCA_013401375.1. NCBI lineage: Eukaryota > Metazoa > Chordata > Aves > Passeriformes > Passerellidae > Spizella > Spizella passerina. Next base: position 28,340 of record WBNQ01022921.1, on the reverse strand, counting down.
ATCGGGGGACGCGGCCCAGGAGACCCCGACCCTGCTCTGGCCCGGGGGAGCACCCCGTCCCCGCGGAGGAGTTTCACGTCCTCGCACCCCGCCGAGATTTCCCGGCCGGGACCCGCACCGCCCCGCACCGCCCCGGCCCCGGGAGGACGGGGCAGGGCTGGCTGCGGCGTGCAAGTAGTTGCCGTGAGTTTGCTCGTTCTCCGCCAGGCTGGCGCCCTCCTCCCCGACGAGCATCCCCATGCCCGGCCCGTGAGAGGGGCCGGGGACACTCACCAGGTAGAGAGTGGGCTGCAGCAGAAGGACCGCGTACCAGTACACAGCCTGCATCCTCGCCGCTCAAACTTCCCCCGCGCTGCTTTCGCTGCCTCTTTGTTCCTTCCAGAACATAGATCCACCTGACATCCACTTTACAGAACAAGCAGAGCTCTCACCAGCCTAGACAAAAACGAAATTATAGATCCCATGACCACAAGACAAGGTTAGGCTCAGCACAAGGGGGGAACAGAGGTGTATAGGGAAAGGGGGGGCGCGGGCGGGCGGCGGGAGAGAGAAGGAGGAGATGGGGTGTGTGAATAGGGGTGGGCGAAACAAAAAACGATTAAAATCGAGTTAATCCATCGTCAAAGCAAAGTGATCGCACGGTCCGAGGTGGCGGCAGACCGCCTACAGGCAGCGCTCCCCGGCGCTCAGTCCTTTCCCTGGGCGGGAGAGCCCCGTGGTGTAGGCTGGGACGGCCCGGGGGTGCCACTGCCAGCCCTGCCGGTCTGTGTGTCCCCGGCGGGGACCGGGCGGCAGCCGCCCGCCGGTGGGCTGCGGAGCCCCGGCAGCGAGCTAGGGAGCGGAGCGGGGAGAAGGCGGCAGCGGACGCTGGGGTCGTGGCTCCGGATGCTTGTGGGCGCCTAAAGCCGAGGCAGAGAGCTTCGCCTTCGGGACGCCCGAGCAGGATCTGCTTACCCCTGCAAGCGCCCACCTCCCTCTGCCGCTCCTAAAGGCGCGCCGTGCCCTGCCCCGGGCCGGGACCGCGCCCCGGGGCGCCCCGACGGGCGAGGACCCCCATCCCCGGCCCCAGCCCTTCTCCGCCCCCGCGGCCCGCGGACAGCCCCGCCGCCGCGGGGGGGCCGCGCTGGGGATACGTACGGCGTGGGGGATCCGACGGCGGACGGGGCTCCGCGGGACGCTCCATGGGCGAGCCTAGAGGGGCCGAGTGCCGCGGCGCAGCCCGCCACCCCTGCGCATCTCCTGGCCGCGCTCCGCGCCGAGGGGTCCCGCGCCGCTGTGCATCCAGCGCAGGCACTGTCAGGGCGGCGGGGCGGCTGGCAGGCTCTCCCCCCCTTGCCTCCCCTTCTCCGCGCACGGCCGCGCTCTGGATCCGCCGAGCAGGACACTTACGGGAGGAGGGAGCTGCCCGGGCTGCCCGCTCGCCTTCGGCGGGGGGCGCGGGCAGGAGCGGCGGCACCGGCGCTCCGGGGCGTCCAGAGCGATTTGTCTCTATTAAAAATTACTTATTGGCGAGTGAGCGGCGAGCGCCTGCTATTTAACTTCAGATAAAATCTATCTGCAAAGACCTTGGCCGATCATCTTAAAATAAAGCGCTGGAGCCGAGCACTGTCCGAGGCTCACTGNGTCCTGCCCTGTCCCTCTGCCTGCCCTGTCCCTGCTGCCTGCCGTGTGTCCTGCCCTGTCCCTCTGCCTGCCCTGTCCCTCTGCCTGCCCTGTCCCTGCTGCCTGCCGTGTGTCCTGCCCTGTCCCTCTGCCTGCCCTGTCCCTGCTGCCTGCCCTGCCCGTGCCGCCTGCCCTAGCCGCCCTGCTGCCTGCCTCTGCCCGGGAGCGGCGCTGCCCTCCCTGCCCTCCCTGCTGCCCGCACTGCTGCCTGGGCACAGCCCTTTCCCTCTCTGCCCTCCCGCGGGAGCCGGCTGTCCGCCTTAAAGGAGCATGGCAGAGCATCTTCTTCCTCTTTCTTCCGTCTCATTTTAGTTTTTCCGCCTCCCTCTGCGGTGTCCCGTGCATCGACAGTGCTGCTCCGCCTGGAAGTCAGCGGGCGCCCGCCAGCCAGGCACGGAGGTGGCAGGATCGCGGAGCCCAGATGGGTGACGGCTGCGGGAGCCAGGCTCCGGGATGGAAGGGTGGCTTCCCCCGCGCCAGCAGGAACCTGTAGCTGGACAGCCCCTCGGAGTGAGGCTGGAAAGCTCACCCCTGTCGGGTGCTGTGGCTTATCCTGCCAGCTGTCATACAAATGGAAAGGTCTCACCGACCTGTTTTTGCTTCTACTTTGCAAAGAATCCTATGGATGTTTTTCGTACAGTCTTCCACCCCCTAAACAGTATCATTACTAGCGTGACATTGGGACAGGGTGAAGGGGAGGATACCAGCAGCACAGAGCAGCCTTACCAGATGCCCAAGCTCAATAGCAAACCTCAGATTTATCACTTCCCAAAGCCAAAGCAAGAAGCACGCCAGTACGCTGTACAGAGAGGGAAATGGGAAAGAAAAGGAAGACTTCAGTTGTCCTGTCAAATCCTTCTCTCAGAGCACATAGGGGTAACTAATATCTGTGATCTGAGGCTTCAGTATCAAGCTGTAAAATACTTAATACTTAAATATGTTTTAATTTTGGGGTCTGAGTTTGGAACACCATAATGAAAGGGGAGCAGGGAAAGAGTGGGGAAGGTAATGAGTACTCTTTGAAAGAGCTGCACCAGAGCCCTCCCCCATAGCCATTTCTGCTCCAAACACCTGGAAGATGGACACCTCCATATGCTTCCAGCACCATCACTCTGCTAGACATGCAGAATGCTCATGTCACAGCTTTGAACAGAAGTGTGCAGCCTGCGAGGAATCATACTGTCATCCTGCCCCTCCAGACAGCCTCTGCGTTGCAGTGCAGGCTAAAGCTGCCTAGGGACTTCTCCTTTCAAAAGGAGAACAAAAAATTGCAGCTGACTTTTCCCTTGCAACTCCCTCCTTCCTATCTCTCCCAGTCTCGCTTCTCCCTTAGTCTGGGGCTAGGACCACACCTAATAAAAAATCTAGAGAGATGAGAGATGAGAGATGAGAGAGGGAGAGAGTGAGAGAGGAGATGGCTAGATAGATATTGCTCTCTTTGCAATGAACAAACTTGCCATAGACAGTGTGCAGCATACTGCTGATCATTGCAATAACTTGCTGTTTAACACAGCACAGTTACTCTTATTTTAGATATGAAATTGCCAGGTAAGTATGGAGCAGAAAAAGCAAAGTCTGCCAGGTATCAGTAGGTCATGCTCCTGGAGAAGACATAATTTATTCAGGAAGGAGCAATTCAACTCTATGTATAACTTGATTCACTTTACCCAAGTTCTGATCACTGCCTTCCTATTAGAGTGACAAGGCAGTAGTCCCAGGAGAATAATCATTCCTTCAACTGCTCAAATAGAAGGTCCTCCTAGTCTTTCTCATCTAGATCCTTATACCTTGTCTAAAGGAGCATTGTGGAGGCTCCACTGTGCCCCATGACTCCTCATTCCTGGCTCCACAAGTCCTCGGGGCATGTGGTTCGTGCTTGTGGTTCATGCTTTACTTCATCCCATTGAAATGTCCTCACCCTGTGAATTCAGCAAGGTCTCCTATAAACAGCCTGATCTGTGTGGCATCTATTTGAATTGTTGGGAAGACTCTTGAGGCAAAGTTCTGAAGGATGGGTGGACCCGTTTACTGAAGGTTCAGACTGTTCCAAGGTCTCATTGGCTTAACTGAGGGCATCTTTCTTTGCCCTTCAGCTGACCTTCTTAGCCAGAGGCCAGCGGGACAAACCTTCTAACTACAACAGAACTGAGTGAGATTTCCTTCAGAAATGCTGCTTGGATTGCTCCTTCTCTCCACTGCTATTCCAGAAGAAACAGTAAGGAGCATATAGGAGTCTGGATTAAGTGTTTTTATTATTAAAGAAAAAAAATGCAAACTCCAAAGTATTCCACCTGTGAACATGTGATACTTTTTCAAAGGGAATAAAATGATAAAATGCATATAAAAATCTGACATTTAAGATTTTTGGATACAGTCATTTGACTTTCATCTGGTCCTGTAATATTGGTGCAGCAGCTTAAGTGGAATATTAGATTTTTGCAGTGAATAAGTGAATTTTAATTTCAACCATTTAGATGCAGTTTGCAACGTTAACAGTAAGGTCCTCATCAAAGCAGTATCAGCTAGTGAGGTTTTAAAGAATCACAAGTTCTGGGCTTAGTAACAGACTTTGCAAAAGACCAATTAGAGTTTAGAATGTAATTGGACTATTTTTAAAGTCTGGAAACACATTCTAGCCTTTAGATATCTTCCCTGTTTCTGCAAAGATAGCGTCCAGGCTTGAAGAACTGAAAGGGTCGCAAGCAGAAAATCCAAAGACAATGGCAAGTGATTAATAACTGTTACAGGTTCCAATGGAAGATGGGCACATGGTTTAATTGCTTGAGGCGCTGGAAGAAAATACAATGCCCTAATGATAAATATCAAATGATTGTGCTAAACTTACTGCACAATGTAGCTAACCTGTCTAAACATGGGCAGTTATTTATGAAATAGTAAATAGAACTGAATCCCATGGAATCCTATTCATAGAGACCACACATCTCTTATTTTGGAAATAAACTGCTTGGGGAAAAAAAGCAAAGCAAAGAAGGCAAAGGTGGACCAGAGAACAATGAAATCAATTTAAAATGTGAAGAAGCAAAGAAATAAGAAGAGACAGTCTGATGAATCAGTGTCTGGGAATATGAGGAATATTTCAGTAAGATTATTTACATAATTGATAAGGAGTGTCCAGCCTGTAAACTGTATAGTACATATGTAGGGCATGTGCAACTCCGCTATCTTATCTATATGCAAGCTGAATTCAGCTGGAGTTGCATATGCACCACAATGACAGATTATGGCCTCCACAGCTTTTCTATATTTGTACCATACAGTGTGTGGGCCAGATGCCTCATATCACTCATGTAAATAATCTTATTGAAATGTTCTTCATATTGCCAACCATTAACTCATCAGACCTTCTCTTCTTATCCCTTCCCTCTTCACATTTTAAATAGATTTCTTTTGTTTCAAGGAAATCTTCATGTTTGAAGAGAGCATTTTTATGGTTGGTATAAATACTACAAACAGAGTCCCTTGTCACATTTTATTTCCATTTTTCAAGGTCAGAATATGACTGTATGTACTATTGCTATTTCTAAATATAAAAATATCTCTGTGAGACTTTTATTTTTATTACATTGATTTCTGCCTACTTACAGTCAAAGGCACACCACAAAGTGATGTTTCTCTGTGTCCCATATGGAAAAATACAGGAATACTCCAACCCCTTCAAGAGAAGTGTCTTGTATTCATGGTGTTCTTAACTATTTCTCCTGACACTATACCATGAGGATTCACACCATGCTGGAGTGAGATGTGATGTTCAGCATCAAAGAAGACTAAAGCGTAATGTAGAAACAGCTCTGTCTGGACCACTCAGTGCTTCTGTGATATAAACATGAGTAAGCCTACAGGCTTCACAAGACTTATTGCAGGTGACACTCAGCGTGCACAAAAAATACTTGAGATGAGGTAAAACATAAATTATAATCTATATGAATAAAACTTACAGCCAAGTTTATCTATGGGATTCTCTCATTAGTAATGTCTTTAAATTCAAGGAGGAGGGGAAATCATGAATTTAATAAGTAAAAATTTCTCAAACTTCCATTGCATAGGGAGCTTCTTTTCTAACAATATTCATATATATATATATATATGTATATATAATTATATCATTATATCGAGAGATTTTTATTTGCATTCCACTTTTATTTTATCCATTACATCTAGATAATTTTCTACAGTGGGAATACAGGAAATAATAGCTATAAGAAGTGGAGAAAAAGAACTTAAAGTAAGAAAGAAGTCTGTACCTAGTCTGTATTTTAGGTCCAGAAAATACCACAACTTGGGTGAGTTTCCAGAAGACATAATTAGATTTCAAAAATAATGTAGGACTAAGTGAATTGCTTAATTAAAATCCAATTATTAGAATATTTCATGATGTCCACTCTAGGGATTATTAGCTGACAGCAACACTTGTTGGAATAATAAAACTTAATAACAAAAGTTTTATTAAAATTTCTATGTCTATGAGTATGCGTTTTAACTGCAAAGTAACACAATGTATACCATGTCAGCTGGGAAGGCTCTCTTTATACAAGAGAGCTAAAATATGAGAGTTAAAATGTCTTGAAGAAGAAAGTGATGTAAGGGAGAGTCTGCAAAGCCAGTTTTCTTCCTTTCAGTGATGGTGAGGAAGAGAGCAGGGAAGTCTCTGAAGGCTTCTTGGGCTGCTGGCTGAGCTGAAGGAAGGAGCAATGCATGGTCAAAGCAGCTGCCCTTGGCTCCTGGGAGCAGTTTGCTTTTCAAGGCTTCAGTCAGAGAGCTGCATAAACCTTGAGCATTCAGAGCAGAAGGACACTCGACAGAGAATGAGGAAGAATGGCAAAATTTCACCCCAAAAGCCTGCCAGGGCAGACATCCTGGCTCTGCATTGTATGTGCCAAAACAACATTGTGAAGCCACACCTTGTGAAGCAGCAATCAACTATTTTTCATTCACTGCGTTATAAGCAGGAATAAAATCTCTGATGCAGTGCTAAGTTCACTGAAGGCTCTTTAGTATCTTTCCCTCTGCCTCTTTTTTTCTCCTTCATCCTGTATTGACTGCATACACTCAACAGCAGTGCTGTCCTGAAGCCAGAATTCACTTGTCACTCTATGGAGTGGCTGCAGCTGCAGCCAGGCAGGGCAGGACATCAGGCTGCTTGCCCAGTCAGGCTCCTCTTGATGCTGGAGCCATCACACTGAAGACTCTGGGGGCAGCTCTTTCCACCCACTCCTCTCCCCCTTGGGGTTTGTGGTGGGCACACTGGTGCCAGGCTGACAGGCAGCGGGTGCTGGGTGTGCTGCCCTACACTCACCTGCTCACCGAGCCAGGCTGGGCTACAGCTTTTACACACTGCAGTAAAATGCTCTGTTGACCTCAGGAAGGGAAGTACAGGTGGTAAATTACTGGAATGGCTATGTCCAAAAGGAACCTTATTCTCTTTTAAGAAAGCACCTGATAAAAGGATAAATGATCTCAGATAGAAGAGCCTGAGNAAAAAAAGCAAAGCAAAGAAGGCAAAGGTGGACCAGAGAACAATGAAATCAATTTAAAATGTGAAGAAGCAAAGAAATAAGAAGAGACAGTCTGATGAATCAGTGTCTGGGAATATGAGGAATATTTCAGTAAGATTATTTACATAATTGATAAGGAGTGTCCAGCCTGTAAACTGTATAGTACATATGTAGGGCATGTGCAACTCCGCTATCTTATCTATATGCAAGCTGAATTCAGCTGGAGTTGCATATGCACCACAATGACAGATTATGGCCTCCACAGCTTTTCTATATTTGTACCATACAGTGTGTGGGCCAGATGCCTCATATCACTCATGTAAATAATCTTATTGAAATGTTCTTCATATTGCCAACCATTAACTCATCAGACCTTCTCTTCTTATCCCTTCCCTCTTCACATTTTAAATAGATTTCTTTTGTTTCAAGGAAATCTTCATGTTTGAAGAGAGCATTTTTATGGTTGGTATAAATACTACAAACAGAGTCCCTTGTCACATTTTATTTCCATTTTTCAAGGTCAGAATATGACTGTATGTACTATTGCTATTTCTAAATATAAAAATATCTCTGTGAGACTTTTATTTTTATTACATTGATTTCTGCCTACTTACAGTCAAAGGCACACCACAAAGTGATGTTTCTCTGTGTCCCATATGGAAAAATACAGGAATACTCCAACCCCTTCAAGAGAAGTGTCTTGTATTCATGGTGTTCTTAACTATTTCTCCTGACACTATACCATGAGGATTCACACCATGCTGGAGTGAGATGTGATGTTCAGCATCAAAGAAGACTAAAGGGTAATGTAGAAACAGCTCTGTCTGGACCACTCAGTGCTTCTGTGATATAAACATGAGTAAGCCTACAGGCTTCACAAGACTTATTGCAGGTGACACTCAGCGTGCACAAAAAATACTTGAGATGAGGTAAAACATAAATTATAATCTATATGAATAAAACTTACAGCCAAGTTTATCTATGGGATTCTCTCATTAGTAATGTCTTTAAATTCAAGGAGGAGGGGAAATCATGAATTTAATAAGTAAAAATTTCTCAAACTTCCATTGCATAGGGAGCTTCTTTTCTAACAATATTCATATATATATATATATATGTATATATAATTATATCATTATATCGAGAGA
>WBNQ01022919.1:1624-13710 GCA_013401375.1 Spizella passerina | reverse complement strand
ATAAATAGCATTAAATGAAATTTAATGTTAAAACCTTTGGTTATTGTTAGGATTTTACACACTTTTTTTTTTTCTGAAAGTTATTCTTATTTCTTTGTGACAGATCCAGCTTGGTTTTCACTGCCCACCACAGTAAGAATTCCCTCTCCCTGATGAGCTAAAGACACGACCCTAAGGACTGCCAGACTGAGCACTCCGACTGCCTGGTCAGTGAGTACTCACACCTGACTCTTGTGTGCTGTTTGCTCACAGATGTGTTTATGTATTGTTGGCCAAAGTGGTTCCATCTGTGCTTCAAAAGTGCCTGGGAAGATCTCTGCAGGAAAGTGTTTTTGTAGAGGAAAGCAATTTTTCTCAGCACTTTGCTTTAAAGAATCTACTTCAGTCTTTTCCAGCCCAAGTGAATTACTTCAGAAGGCCCCACTAAAAGAAATCTGCTTTTTTCCTGTCTACCTGCATGTTCATTTGGGGGCATTGTTCATCCTGACAAATTCAGGATCAAATGAGAGTGTTAGAAATTTATTGCTTCTGGCATCAAAATATCTTTTTCTTCACTGGAATGACCCTTTTTGTTCAGATTCTGAACACAACAAAAATTATTTAGTCTGTATGACTGGCTGCATACAGTTCTGTATCTGTGTATAGACAACGTATGCTGTGCAGAGAAAAGACAAAGAGAAGAAACCTTCCCATTATCTGTGCTTTCATGGTGTCTCTAACTGCTGGTCAGAATGCTCACAAGGCACCCTACAGTTTAATTACAGTTGTACACATGCTCTGGGAGTTCAGGTAATTATGTAAAGTACCACACTTAGCCCAGTGTGTCCAGCCCTGGAAAGGGGCTGTCCTGCTTAAGAGTCACTCAAGAGTCAAGGGAACGTAACCTTTGGTTGATGGATTCCCATCAGGAAAAAACCAAACCCAAACCCTACTTATGTTCCAAAAAAAAAAAAAAAAAATCTGTCCTCTCTTATGGATTTTAATTTTACTGAGAACAATTTTCAGTGAGACACCTGAGAATTCTTACTTGAGCAATTTAATTCAGTGGCAGTATTTCATGGGAAGCTACTTCCAGATTTTGCCTTTTCTAAATCTCTCGTTTGGAGTTAGTTTAATATAACATTTCAAATTGTAAAGCATGGTAAAATAGTGGGTTTTAGATATTGCAAGTACCAAATTCTGAGGGAATTCTTTAATTCACACTGAAAAAATATTCAACGCATTCTTCTGCATTGTTTGCAATGGGTCATTTAGTTGTCATTACATATTTTCCATTGGAAGGCTAATTTCTCATTCCAGAGCTGTACTTTTTCAGTTTTTAGGCCATTAAGATCCATGCTCCATACTTATAAAGTAAATTACTCCAAGGGTCTGATCTTTAAATTTTCAAATTTTATGTAGTGTAAGAAAGTTAACATGAAAAAAAATGAGATCCTTCAGTATGAGGAATCCTTTATATTGAGAAAAAGAATCTGCCGAGATTGTGATGGTTTTAAAATTTATTTTTATTATTTTACAGGTCTAAATTTCATGACAGTTTTCTACCAGATCTGTATAGTTAGAAATATGAAATGGGAGATTCCTGAAATCTGTTTTGACTATTATAAATGTATCTATCTAGTCTCTTCATAAGTTATTTGTATATGCTCTGTGTCTATGCTCCTGTATTTAAGGGATCTTCATAGCCCATCTTTAAGTAAAGAACAGATTGACAAGTACTTCCCACAGCAAATTCCAGGAGAACAAGCATTAAGTGATAAAAGATACTGGTTCCAGAAGCTCTCACTTTTGCTCTGTATCTCAACAGCAGTTTGTCAGGGAAAGGTTGCAGAAGTAGGTCCTTGGTGAGAATTTCAAAACACCTGATAGCTCAATCTCAAAATCCCCTGCCGTAGTCTTGGTTTGTTTGTTTTTTGCTGTCTGATTTTTAAAATAACACCAAATGATCTCCCAGGGTCAGACAGTAAGTCAGCAACAAAGCTGAACATAAAACCGAATTGATAATTCCCTGCAGTAATTGAGGTTGACAATATGCCTGCTTAAACTGTCAAAATGGTGGCTAGATCCTGTGCATTTCTTATTTTCATTGCTCTGGAAAATACTGAGGCCTGGAAGGATTTTCAGGCACTGAAGAAAAACTTTTCTTGCTCCCCATTGTATGTCTGGGGGAGTTTGCTTTGGGTTTAATTTGAGTTGAGACACGGGCTGGGACAAGGAGCTCAGTGCTGTGCGTGAGGAGCAGAGCTCTCCTTCCCTGGCAGGGAAATATTTGCTGTAGAGGATGTCCAGCAGTTCCTCCAGCTGAGAGAGGGCTCCTCACAGAGCCCCAGGACAGGGGAGGAACATGAGCACCTCAAGATCCCATGAGCACGGTGCAGCAGCTGATTTGGGGTTTCATTCTGGGGCTTTAGGGTTTTGGAAGATGTTCTGTCTTTAGTGGGAGTCTTCCTCAGCTGCAGGTTTGGGTTGGGAATTTGCCCAGGGCTCTGTCCCAGGTGCTGGTGGCATCACTTTTTTCAGCTGTCTGTTCCTTATTTCACTCCTAAACTTGTGTTCCTGCACATTTCCTGGTGTGCTGAGGAAGTGTGGGTAACTTCCCAGTTAATTCCCTTTTGTATGGTTTCCCCAGCCCTTCAGCACTGCTTGTTTCTGCCTTATGTTCTTTATGCATCTGTCAAAAACTCACTGTCAGCCCCCAAACCACTGTTGAGACCCATCTCCCTCCACTGTGCCCTTCTCCAGCATCCTCTGTGTTCTTCAGAGGCCAAGGCTGTGACATCGATATTTCAGCATATTTGTTATTTTTTTCTTTTTTTAATTTGATTTCTTTTCAACAAAGGCTTCTATCATCCCATCATGGTGGATCAAAGCTTTTAGAGAATAACTACCTTAGAGGAGAAAGTTTAACTTCTTGAACAAAACCCTTCTGGACTTATCCCCAAGGGAGGACTCAGTTTCTTAGCTTTATGCATCTTGACAGGAAATTTGTGTCTTCTGAGGGAGTTGGAAGCAAACAGCCTCTTCATCACTGCCAACTTCTGTGCTCCTCTTAGTTCCAGGTCTGGAGGATGCAAATTTTTTGGCATTTTTAGTGCTGCCACTCTGAAAAAAAAGAGCATATTCTATATGGTTTGAAAACCTTCTGCAAACTCCCATTGGTATAAATAGTCAAAACTGCTTGAGCAAATTGCTGAAGAAGCCCTTTTTTTACTGTCAGACTTGGATGCCCCTACCATGTTGGGTTTATTAGTTTGCAATGATTTTGAAAGGGAACAGAAGTTGACAAATAATGTGTTCTTAAGTATTTGTATCTTTTATTTCTTAGGCAACTCACAATCAGGACTTGATAAGTGAGTTGGTGATAAGGACTCACAAATGGAGCCACAAAACCAATGCAACTTCTGCTATTGCTTTTTCTCCTGGGTAACTCTTGGCAGCCAAGGCAGGTTACCATCCTGTGTAAGCATCAAGCTTAGAGTAAATTACTCTAAATTATAAACTAACCAATAAATCAGTGTTGCTACAGTGTTGTCCTCCCATTCCTCACCCCATACCTGAAGTGTGTATCCCAAATAAGAATCAATGTATCGGAAAATTGTTTTAATTTTATTTTTAATTAAATACATTAAAAATGAATGCTCACCTGGAATTACCAGGAATAATTAAGCCTGGTGATAGAGCAGGGGCATATATGCAATTAAAATAGGTCATTGTAATGTGATAATTACAGAAGTAGAATTAAGGTGTTGCCCATGCTTTTGTAAATTATGCCGTATCACCAAATACCATTTTTTTTCATTTTTGTCTTTGTTTGAAGTTCAGTAAGATATTAATGGGGCTAACCAATTTTACAAGAGGTTTTAAATTAATCAGGACATATGCCCACACGTTGGCCTTAGCACTGCAAGCATATTTGTTGGGAGAGGAATTTATTTGGCAGCATTCTTTAAGACCCAACATTTGATATGAAGGAGATGAAGCACTGCCATTTCTCAAGTACTGCATGAGCAGATGAGAAATTGAATATTACTTTGGATAAATTCAGGCCTCTGTCAGATGTATGGAAGATGGGAATAATTCAAGTAGAACAGTAAGCCTAGGATAATTAAAAAATAAATTACTGTATCTTAAAATATTTTAGTGGACTCTAGATATGAGTGTTCAGACTGAGAAGGATGTAGTGAGAAAAACTAACTATATGAAAGTACCAAAATATCACTAAAGGTCAAGTAAGAATGTACTGGAAAAGATAACTGGATGTTTGAAGTCCTGTTGTTTGTTTTGTTTGGTTTTTTTTTTTTTTGACTGACTACTATGTAGCATACAAAGTTGAGACTTGATAAATAGATGCTGATAATATTTGCTATTTTATGAGAATTCTCTTTGAGTCAGGTACAAGTTTTATTAACAATAATGTGCATTCTGTGCCATGACATTGTATAATTCATGTATTCTTCCAATACCTCAGTGGGATATGAGATTTTGTGTGAAAAAGAACATTGTATAATTCATTTATTTTTCATAAACTTGAGTGGGATATGAACCTCTGTATGAAAAAGGCTCTGTGGGGGAAAAATATTTGAGTTTTGACCTTTGATTTTTCTAACTAAGGGCAAGTTTTAATAGATGTCACAGTTTTAAAAAGAAAACTCATCTTTGCCTTCTGTGGGAGTATGGGACTGTGGGTGAAAGGGTGGGGGGAAATGCTGTAGGTATTCAGGCTGGCCTGGAGAGGCAGCTTGAGGGAAATGTTAGGATAATGTTGGGATCTGAATGCTTCTTGAAGTGAGACTGAAGGGGACAGGTCTTGCCTAAAATCTCCAGAAATGACATTCTGTGCATTCTGGGGCTGTCCTTGGAGAGCCCAAAGAAAACAGTTACAGCTCATGACAGATTGTTCTTTATCAAACAGTCTGTGTAACCTGCTACAAGCACTAAACAGGGGTGTCTGGCATGAAGGAGAATGTAAAATCCTGTCTGTGGTGCAGTAATCTGCCCTTTATTTATGGTTTTATTTCTTCCTTCCTGTACTGAAAACTCAGAATTGACAATTCTACATTTTTGTGCAACTGATTCTGAAGTCTCCCTGGAAGCTTGGTGGGGTTTCAAAAGAAGTTCTGTGTGTTTGGGAATGATGTAGCTCTTCCTGTTTGATGAATCCTGGGCTGAACTGTTTCAGAGTGAAATAGTTTCCTTATGAAAGATCCTATTTCCTTGAGAAAGGGAAAGGTTCTCAGTCAGCATCTGTCCTGGAAGAAACCCTCTGTCTGTAATTACTTCGTGACTGGAGTTTGAGGTGCTGGGACTGTGTAGGTGTCTGATAAATGTTTTTGGTGGAATAGAGCACACATATGAGGAATGAGTGGATAAAGCTGCATTTCAGTTCCATTCATTCCAGACCAGGCTGATGCCTTTGCCTTCATGAACAGCTTATTTTTGTGTATTTACCAAAAAAGAAAAAAGAGAAATTTTTATGAGAAGGGAATATTGGGTAATAGATGTTATCTTTCAGGTTTTTCCTTTGCTTTTTATTGCACTGTTTGTGTTTCTAGAAGTAGTGGGTACAAATAAAAAATACAGTCTGTTTGTGAACAGCCTGAAATTAAATCACAAGTTAACTTCTAGTGAGCAACCTGTTTCTTGGATAGGATCGTCAAAAATCAGGCGTCATAGAAAGAAAACAGAAAAGTAGATAAAAACTAAACTGCCATCTCAGTGAGAACCAAGATATTCAGTGTTCCCTGACTTTGTTGTATGGGAAGCACCACCCCATCAGTGCTGAGAGCTGCACGTGCTTGGTGCTGAGGCTGGGGCATGAGTCAGGGACAGTGAGCCTGAGGAGCAGCTCGGTGTCGCTCTGGAGATGGTGGTGCTGAGTGCAGGAGGGGACAGAGGTGAGCAGGGCACCTGCAGGTGTAACTCAGCCTTGCACACCAGGGACCCTCCAAGGGTGCTAACCCTGGCTAAAGGAACGTGGCAGCAGGGCTTGGGAGAGCCCTGTGTCATTGCATGGGGTCTGTGAGCCAACATGACCCATAACACTAACAGGCTTTGTTCTGCACTCTTATTCTGCCTTTGAACTTGAAGCTGTGTGCAGGGAGGGTTGTGGTTTGCTAATTGTCTTCAAGCCATTATTTACTCTCGGTGTCACTGGGCCTCCTACAAGTTTGCATTTACATAAATGCATCTCACATTGTTGGCACCTTTACAGTGGCCTGAAATGGGAAAAGAGCATTGTTACTATTGTCTTACATCATCTACTACAGAAAACCAAAATGTACCTAAGGGTGAGTTTCATCAAATTAATTTAGAATTATAAAGTCAATATAACTGGATTTTTATTTGATTTTACCTTGCACCTGCCCACTTATTTTACTGCAGATGGATCTAACCTTACCTTTTTGAGCACTTGCAGCAGAAGCAGCTTTGCTTCATGCAGATCCTTACTGACCCAGCTTTTTATACCCCCTGGCAATCTGCTCTGTGCTTGTACAACACCAGGTTAATTACAGCCTTGTGAACATGTGCATTAAAACAATCTGCCTACTGGTAGAGAGATTTTTTTTTCTTTCTTTGCTTTGCAAGACTGCATCTTCTTGTTTTTTTAATATTAGCTTTGTCATAACTGTCACATGGCACATTTCACGGCCAGTTGAAGTTTCCCTCACTTTAGCAGAAATCCAGCTTATTATGCAGATACCCACTTTTGAGAATGAGCATCTGCAGCTACTCAAGACACAGAGATGCTGGTGAATGTGTCTAGGCATCTTCATTTGTTGTGCTGTGTTGTCCCTGAATAAATATGCAGAATATCTGGCAGTTGAGCAGTCACAATGCAGAAAGAGAAACACACTGGTGTTTTGTTATGTGATAGCTGGCTGTGCCACTGATTATAAAGCATGTAGCTGAACCCAAGGGGAAGGAATTTTTCTTTTTTAAAAGTATTTTAAATATTTTTCTTATCTCTACTTTTTTTGTCGATCTCCTTAGCAACAGAAACAGATGTTTCTTTTCTCTTAGTCATTACATTCAAAGAAAGTAGCTGCTTCAAAAATAAGGAAAGCAGTTTCTATGAATTGGGTAGCTATTAATTATTGCCAAGATGTTTTAGGATGATAATAAGACATGCAACAATTGGCTTTTTTCTTTAATTGAAATATAGCTATCTAGTTAACCTGTGCTGGTTAGGTGAGCTAAAATCTATCTGCTCTTATAGTGCAGTTGTGTGATAAAGACAAGAGTGAGCTTGAATATTTCTGGTTTATTGAGGAGATACGTAGTATGAATGTGCACCTAATGTTTTATTAATTTATGACTTCAAAGCAAGTCAGTGAAGAGTTTGCCTTGAAGACAAAGAACTAAATATGCATGGCCTTACAAATATATATTTTTGTATGTCAATTTACAATATGAAATGGTATAATTAATTTTAAATGTGGACTTGGTTTTATAGTGATGCTCTTTTGCAAATTTCTGTCTGTTTTTCTCTGGACTTTTATTGTACAATTTTAAGCTTTTACTTGAGTTTCAAAAGGGTTTAATCTGATTTTCATCTGTATGGGCACAAGTGCCTTCCTAATTCACAAGAAACTGGCACACGTAGATGAGATTTAGAGAGAAATGAGTTAGGACTGCAGAATCAGGAAATGGACTGGTCTCTGTCAGCCAAGAGAAAGAGAGTCACCTCTGAAGTTTGGAGAGAAGGACTTTTGCTGCTCCCCTAGTCCTGAGTGATTGTCATTTAAGATAACTGCACGTGCATGGACCCACATTTTTGCTTGAAAACCAGTGCAAAAAACAAACCTTCACTCCTGATAATGTTAATAGGTTTAGTTCATCTCATGGAGATTTAGTAGCAGTGTTGAGGGGAAAAAACAGTTGTTCAGATGGGTGAAATTGGGAAACCTTAATCTCAACTGGGGCTAAACTGGCTGCTCTTTTTTTACAAGCATATTCTCCTGCAGCATGCACATCCACAGCAGGAAGAAGAAAACAAAGCCTTTGACATGAATTTACTTCAGAAATTTAATTCAGAAAGAACCAGCAAAACTTAGAGAAGGACCAGGTGAACAAGATTAGTGTTATGCCACAGCCTTTCATCACAGTTGTACTCTCCCTGATGTTTTCCTTTTTCTTTGTCTCCCTCCAACCCTGAAAATAATAATTCTGACTGGGACCGCATGTCGGTGGCAAAAGTGGTTTTGAAAAGCTTTACCAAAGAACCATCTGGAGCATGTGAGGGCCAGGAGCACTGAGAACTTCCTCCAAGGCTGAGCTGATGGGCTGGGAGGAGCAGTGAGCAGCAAAGCCTGGCTGTACATAATCCTTTCACCTGGCCAGCACATCAGGCACGTGGGCAGTGCCCAAATGCTGCTGCCCTCAGTTCAGGGGAGCAGGCCTTGCTGCCCCTTAGGTTCTGTTGAAGCAGGGCTGGAACCATGTGCATTCCAGTTGGATGTGCAGAATAATCAAAAATGCAAATATGAAACCATCCCTGATTCCTGAGTAAGTGCAGAGTCTTGGTGTCTGCTGTTGGCTGGAGGTGGGCACAGCTCCTCGGGGGTGGGAGTGCTGCAGGAAGCAGAGCAGCATGGTTTGGGCAGGGCTGGTTTTCAGGGAAAATGGGCACTGTTGTCTGTTCACCCCAGTGGAACTTCTGTGTATGGGTGAGGAGTAAAGGTAACTTGTGGGAGGATCTCAGAAGGGAAAGCTTTCATCACTTTTAGCCAGGGACAGTGCTCCAAAAATGGCAGGAATATTTATTACAGGAAAGAGTCTTAGAAAAGGACAAAACCTTGGTGTGTAGGCAGGGAGGATCCTGCAATGGGTATTTGCTTCTCTGTAGGCAGTCCTTGCCTGGTGCTGGCTGCTAAAGTAAGTTAGGTCTTATTCCTACTCAGTATTGAGTTGACTCAGTTATTGTACGTGCAGCAAATGTTGGCACTATGAAATAAGAGTAGCTAAATGAAATCTTATTGCCAGGGTCTGTAATCTTATTGCCACCTTCTGTAAGTGAGGTTCAAACAGGTGTATGAACTCTGGTCATGCATTCCATGCCAGCCTTTGGTTCATGCTCTCTCTCTCCCAGCTGAATTATGGGAGTAGGAGGCCTTTTCTGGGGAGCAAATGGTGCAAATTCTGATGCACCAAATTCAAATTCTGATAGTGCAAGTTCTTGATGATAGCTGCAGATAAGCAGGGAGGAGCCAAGTCCTGATCACTGAAATATAATCAGTGAAATAATCACTGAAATGAGAGATGAGCCCAAGTACCTAAGGATGACTTGGGTACTTGGGTAAATGTCAGGGCTGTTGCATTTTCTTCTGGTTTTGTGTAAATCAGGATTGCTCACTCTTTCCTCATGTGATTTAATACAGTAAATCTTTATGGGAGCTGTCTGAAAATTAATAGCTCCTTTGCCCCTTGGAGCAGTAATAGTGGTGTGGTTCTGTGCAGGACACCCTGTTCTGCAGCAGTGCCTGGAAGCTGGTGACTTCAAAGTGGAAAAGGACTAAGCTGGTTTGTGATAAGAGCAGAAATTTCATTCCCTGGTGTCTCCTTGGCCGACCATCCAGCCATTGCAAATGTTTCCCTTGGCACCAGTTGTCTTGGTGTTTCCTGGGTTTTGGAAAATCATTGCTTACATATTGGTGGTGTTTTTGAATAAATGTGGATCATTCCTACAGGGTATTTTAGAGGAAATTGCAGATTTTCTTTTGTCCTCTCTGTTTGTTTCATATCTAAGTTGTCTGTTACTGCCATAGATTTGCTTGCTTGCATGAGAGAGAATTTAGAAGAAAATGACTAATTCTTTCATCATTAAAATGGACAAAAAAAACCAAAACACTGGCTAAAAAGAAAGTGCTCTCGATGCCTGCACAGTTTCATGGACACAGCTCTTCAAATGCTCCCATAGCAAATGGGGGCCTTTTTAACCTTCCTGGTAAATCACCCCTTAAGGTAAAATAGCTGATAATTCTGCATCTCTTTGTGATGTCTGTCCACAAGTTATTTTTAAAGACAGACTTGTCATGAAGAATACTTCTTTGATATTGAAAGAATGAATTCCACTCAGTTTAATACTAATGAGAATGAGACATATAAAATCAGTATTTTGAATTATATGTGGGAATATAGGGGTTAAATATGGCCTTTAACTGGACTGAATATTCATAATATCTGTTGAGGGGTTTTGTGCATGAGAGATATGTGAAGGTAATTTGTTGAATCAATATTCCTGACAGGCCTGTTTTATGTGTGGTTTGTCAGGGGCTGGGAGAGAATTGTTTTGGTTAGTTAGTTTGTTCATAGTCTCATTTTAAGGAACAATTGCCTTAGGTTGGTTCTGTTGACACTGTATAGAGTGTGGTGACACTGTACTCATGGAACAAAAGAAAATATATCAGAAAGAAGGCAATGAAGAGTAATTGTCTTCAAATGTTTGGCAGCAACCACTCCAAGACTTCATAGTTACTCTTAAGTTGAGGGTAAATTTTCAGTAAAAAAATTGCATACATTGGAATCACAGAACCCAAAAATTAGGTACAGATTTTAATTTTTTAAATTTTACTGTAATGATTATTATTTATGACAGACCCTAATCATGCACATGTCAACACTGAAGACCATTTTTTGTTATATATTTCAAGTATACTCTTAAAAATATTACTATTTTGAATAAACTTGTAATATAAACCCTTTCATAGAAACTGTTGTTGTGTGGAATTCATTGTGCTCTCCAGAGAAGTGTAGAACCTGTGGAAAAATGCTTTTCATCCACCAAAGGAAATAGGAAATTTGACAACATGCATTTGTCTACAAAATGCGAAGCAATATCTGATGAAATATGCTTTGTCAATAAAATAAATTGCCAAACAAAATGTAATCCTTCCTCAAAATGCGTTTAGCCTACACAGTGAAATAAGCCACTTCCACAAAGTGCATTTGGTTGCTTGAATTATTTTGATTTGCTGTCTATCAGAATCTGTAGATAGTGTCTTGTGTCTTTTTTTATTGTCAGACACTCTATATCTACCCTTTTTATTACATATAGGTAAAATACATTTAATTTAAAGTTAGATATTAGATAAGACAAATATAGGTATGTACATATATGTACACATATATGTATGGAATTGGTTATAAATTAAAAGATAACTTGGGGTCTGTTAAAAATAAATGTATTTGGCTAAACAGAAATTTATTGCTAAGCTTTTGCATCTCATGGAAACAAAAATACACAATGCTGCAATTGGAAAAGACATTGCAGGTCTAACTCCTTCACCTCAAGTACAAATATTTTCCCAGTTGTGTCAGGAAGAAACATAGGTAGGAATGTGTTTATTTTTATCATATGTAACAAAGTAGAAATTACTTTAAAATGTTATTTTATGAATTAGCAGCTCTATAAGCATGCAAAGCATGTTTATATAGAATTGGGTGAGTAGGACCACTGCTATTCCCTGGACATGGTGCAGTGTTCAGGTTCTCCATCCTTTCTCCTTCCAGCCAGGATGTTTCTGCAGGTAACTTAAATTGAATGGAGTGTGACTGCCTGAATAAATAATGATGTAATAATTGTTGAGATATTTTTACATTAATTTGGGGGGCATTATTATTCCTGTCCCTTCAGCTCCATGTGTCTGAGCTAGCACAATGATAATACATTATAAAATCCACGTGAGCATGGCACAGCAGGAAGATTTGACAGAAAGCTCACTGGGCAAGCAGCAGACTGATCTATATGTGACATATAGGAGCTGTTTTTGTCTGAACAACTTAATCACTGAAATGAGAGATGAGCCCAAAGTACCTGAGGATAACTTGGGTACTTGGGTAAATGTCAGGGCTGTTGCATTTTCTTCTGGTTTTGTGTAAATCAGGATTGCTCACTCTTTCCTCGTGTGATTTAATGCAGTAAATCTTTATGGGAGCTGTCTGAAAATTAATAGCTGTTGTAGAAGAAACTACGTAGTAGAGCTTTAAATTATGGGTTTGAATTATGTATCATTTAATATTTTATTACATAGTTTTATATAGCACAACTAATGAAATACCAATTAAAAAAAAGAAGTAATTATTTTTTA
>WBNQ01022915.1:10695-25194 GCA_013401375.1 Spizella passerina | reverse complement strand
CTAATTTTCCTGAAATGCTGGTAATAGTTTAGAATTAGTATCTGGCAAAATATTTTCAAACACTGGCTAAATAATTTGAAACATATAAGCTATTTGAAGGAATTAACCATGTATGAACTTCACTCACAAAATTAATTTGCTGCAGATGGTAAAAATTACATTGAATCTATTAGGTGTAAGAACAGGGCAACATTTGGCAGCGTAGTATGAAATAAAGCTGTGTTTGTCCATGACAACATAAGTATTTTAAACTTTTCATGTGTTTTTACCAAGTCTCATCATGTGGGGTCTTCTGAGGATTCTATGTCTTAAAACCACTGGGACAGGTGGCCAAAAAATGGCATGTTGGAGTCTAGAGAATGAGAATAGTTAGAAAGATGTTGGTTCAACCATGCAAATTCTCTGCATTTAAGAAAAATGACCTTAATGAAGCCTATCAATAATCAAGGACATAGCAGCAATGAAGAAAGAGGGAAATTAGAAGGGTAAAAATGGATTTTCAAGAAAAGAATTAAAGAGTTTTAAAACCAATACCCAGAAGTCATGAAAATACATTTTGAAGATGACTGTAATAGAACCAACAGATCTTCTAAATCCCCACAAAGCAGTGAGGGAAGATAAGAATACTGCTGAGAAGTTAAATGACTTTTTACATTAGTTTTTACTCAAGAATTTTTGGAAGATTACTATGAAACCTGCTGTTTTCTGATATATAACAATGTGATGCTACTAAAGCCCTACATGCTGCAAAAAGTTTTCTGTAACTTTATGCATAACAATCAAAATGTATGAAACCTCAAAATTATATCCCCCTAAATTTTTCCTTATTGCATAGAAAGAGAGGAGAAAAAAATAGTGCCTCATATATTTAAGAATGAAGAATTGAACTACTGATCATGAAGTTTATTGTCTCTTTCAAGAAGGTTTTCTGGGTCATTAACTTATCACCAAAAAAATATGAACTTTTTCACAACTTCTCTCAAGTACCTTCAGATTGCCATATTTTAAAAGGGAAAAAAAGCTTCATAAGCCAATCACTTTCTATGGTTAAAAAATTATAAAAGCCCCAACAACATCATTTCTTCAGATGCTCAGAAATTCTGAGTCCTCAGGAAAGGATACTTAATATTTTCCTGTATGTGTGGGATAAAGCAGGATCAAAAAACACCTAGCAGAAAAAAAAATAGGTGTTTAGGATAATACAGACTACTCCCATTATAGAAAAAAGGATAAAATGATTGACTGAACTTTCTCATTATAGCTTCACTTATTATTACTACAGAACTGGGAGGGAGTGCAATGAAACAGAAATCTGAGAAGTGCAGGAAAAACTTTTCATTATTCAGATATAAGGACAACCATGAAGAATATAAGAGGGAGAAGATGAATTAGATACCAGGGTACCAGAAAAACAAAATTTATCATTGACAATCATGGTAGAGGGAACTACCTGAAAAAATGTGAGGGTACAATGCAGCTGTCTATATTAACCATATCTAAATTAACCAATGGAGCCCTAAACATCCCACAGGTTTCTTAGCAGAGGTCATCATTAATGTGCTAGTGGAAACATAAGANTGAAAAATTTTACAGTTTTTTCTATATGATTAGCAAAATTATAAAATGCATTTGTAATGGAAATAATTCACAGAAAAAAATTAAAAGTATAGGGAATATGTCGATCAAGACTACTTAGTGTTAGCAATTTTTAAAGGGGTATTTATTGTTACCTTCATGTTTTAACTTGGGCTGTAACAGTAAGAACAGGAGATTTCCTCAGATTACTTTGCCTCAAAGGCATTTTAAATTTCTCTCAACTACCTTGAATCAGCCATATTAGGAGACATACATGACCTTTCATGGTCATTCCTACATTCTGGTGTTTCATTGCAGCATATAAATAAAAACTGATGGAGAGGAAAATCAGAAGCACAAGATAGAAAGTACAGCAGAAATATATTTATATTGAACAGTAGTATCTGTCATTTTACTGAAAGGCAGTTCCTCTTTTACAGAGCGCATCAAAGTTAGTGTCTTTCATCATGAGGAAGAGAGGACTTGAAGTGTGACAAATTATGTGTGAGAACAGAGCTGGAACTTATCAGCTTCACAAGGAAAAAATCAATTTTATCCAGTTGACATTTAATTGTGGTAGACTGTTTATCGTACATTTTTGTGTATGTCATTATTTATCATAGAATTCAAACCTCATACATTCAAAAATAAACTTTAATGTACTAAGTCCTAATTCAAAACTCCCTAACCTTCACTGCTGTTGTATAAGAAAAACAGTCTTTGTATCCAAAAGCTTGTGACCATACTCCACCAACAGGAGCCCTCTTCCAGATAAGAACTTTGAAAGTACAAATTCATGCTTCTACATCTTTTTTGTGTTAGTTAATATCTGAAAAGCCAATCTGAGAAACAAACCTTTTGGAAAATTAAGTCTATAAGGCACTCCTAGATTCTGAACTAGTACTAGTTTTGCAATTAGTTTTGCACTCACTTCTTCTTTAAAATCAATTTGCCCATATCTTTGTGGATTGTTAAAAATCCATAAACTCAAAAGTTCTCTGCAGAGCTGCAACTGTAAGGTTTAACTTCATATTAAAAAATACTAAGATGAATCAACATATTTTTTTGTTTCAGTAATATATGAATCTAAATTCTGAAAATAAATCATGTCAGTATTTGATCAGCAGGTACTTACAATTTATGCACCTATTGTTAGTGCTCTAAATGAGTGATGAAATAGGAAATAGCCATCTGGTCAAGAGCTTGTTGTAGATGTTTTTATCTTAGATCAAAAAGCAACATTGTTCTGCCTGCAATTTTCTAACTATTTCTATGCAATTTTCTATTTTCTAAATAGGGAAGCAAACGTGCTGCCCTTATCACTCAATGATTCCTCTAAGTTGGAGGACAAAAAGGTTTTTTTATCAGGCATTGGAAAGCACATATATATGTGAAGAGGATCAGTGATCTCACACCTAAGGTACTGTACTCAGAAGAAATTAAAAGTATAATCTGAAAGTTTATCTCTAATTATCACTTTCAAATGTTCAAGATAAACATTCTATGTAGTGTACAGAAGATTACAGTCTTCCCCACTAGCACAGAAATGCATATGCTCACACCCACCAGCTCTCTGCTTTGTCGCAAACTATGAATAGTTAAGCATTTGCTGTGATTTAGCTAATGTCCTTTTACCATATAAAATGCAATCCAATTCATTGTGTATGTGCTTGAAAGGGAAAGAGACACAAATGATTTGGTACTAAGCCTTTTTTCTTCATTTCATATTGCTAAAGCTGTCTCTGGAGAAATGAAGAGGCTTTTTTCTCTTCTTTCTTATAATAGGATTCTAATGAGAACTTTAATTAGTATCATGAATTTTTTTCCTTACTTCTAGATTTTAAAGTAATCATGCAGTATTTCTCAGTCATGATTTTCTATTGTATCTCTATCATTTTATTTCTCTAAGATAATTTTCATAATACTGTTTTATTTCAGATTTCGTTAACTCATTTTATTGCCATAGTAATTGACAGCAAAATAGACAAGTATCATCAGATCCTTGTTAGTAGATTGATTGACAGTCACCAACTGGAATATTTTCTCAATTACAGCTGCGTAAAGATTCTGGTAGAAAGGCCTTGTCTCTATCAGTATATGCATGAAGTGGTCATTGCAACACAGGCTATTCTTCCTCCCTTTAGTTATTTCTTAATGTTTTTTACCAAAAATAATTTTTGAAAAATCCTTTTTAATTTCTTTCCCACCTTTTGTTTGTCTGTCTGCTTGATTGTTTCCTCTAGCATATGCCATTTCTTTTGAGATCAAACAAAACATTTTTACCAGAACACATATTTCTGACACAAACTCGGCTTGAGTTAATTTCTTGGTATTTATTATAAAACTTCACTTTTAATGGACCTAGTCCTCTAGATGTCACACAATTTTTTGATAGCCTGGACTACTATTTCATTTGTCCTGGAATACATGAGCCTGGGAGATAAGAGATATGCAAAATCACCATTAAAAGCCTTTTTGTTGTTACTTTTCTGGAATTAATGTTTCATAGTCATTAAAAAAAAAAAGAAGCAATTACCAGTAAGTCCATGAAAAACAGTCCAGGAAAGCAGATTTTCCAGTGTTTTATTGCAATGCTAGAAATCATGTTTACCATTTTCCACAGGGATGTAGCAAATAAAAAATAAACTGAAGTTGGTAATTAGAGAAATTTAGCTGAAACTTGTTCAGCTTATTAAGCATTTAATTTTGTGTAGAAAGGAAGAAATCATTAGCACTTTTATTATCCTGAGTGTAAAAAACCCAAACACTTCTGGAAAGGAGGCTGCACAATTGTCTTTAAAAGATTTGGTATTCATGTGCTTTCCTGAAATGTTTATGTAGCCTAACTAAACCTGTAGTTGGACTTCCATGATAAAATTACCAATTGGTGACAGGAATTGCACAGGTGGCTTAAAAAATCCTCAAGTTGTTCCTTGCTCTTCACTAGAAATCAAGGCTTGTGTTTCTATTTTGAAGGTTGGGCTGACTCTGCTGTAAAAGGTTTTTCTGGTAGAACTCTGTTTAATGGCATAGCAGAGGGGATCAAATCTGGCATCCTCCAGTGAGAAGGACTGGCCCTGGCTAAGTGATGCTGCCACCTTCACTGCTGCCTTGGCCTCCCGAGGGACTTGGTTCATCTTCCTGCACACAACGAGCTGATCTGACCCCAGCACATCTGGGCTGGGCTCGCTGGGGTGGTTGCCTTCACATCAGGGCAGGAGAGTGTGTTGTCAGCCCTGCTACACACATATCATATAGATCTCTTAGTCCCAAACAATAATCAGGAGAACAAAATAATTTTAAAAGTAAGGGAAAGCATTCAAATCAAAGTCAAAATGTGGTAAAAGTATCAAGTTCTAATTTAAATTACAGTCTGAGCTGCTTCAAGTAGATGTGTGTTTTGAGAGTGTATAAAGAGTGTATAAAGATTGAAGGTTTTTCTCTTGATAAAAGGTGTTTATCATTTGAACTGTAGAAAGGAGTGAGCTTGTTGCTAAATGTGTGCATTTCTCACCATAACTCTGCAACTCCCAAAGTCACACATCAATTCAGCTGCTCTGGTAGAAATAGCTCCCATGTCTCCTGATGCAGTCTGGTATCCTATCCTAGAACTTCAAACCCCCTCTATTAATAAGGTGTTTACAGAAATTTATTCCTTAAGGTCAGAAGTTTGAACCTACTCCAATCTACTGATACCCTGAAGGTACTAAATCCGACTGCATGGGTCAGTTCTATTCAAGTGTATCTTTTGTTTCTCAGCAGAGTAAACTAAAGGAAAATTGGATGTGCTGCCCTTTCCAAAATATTACTAAACTGAGCTTGTTTTGTGGTCTTCAGTAGAAAGTACTATCATAGCTGGCTCTTTTAAATGCATCAGCAGAAAGGAAAAGAATTTCAGGAATTCACAGCTATTTTGAGGAGGTAAATATTGGCAAAATACAGTTGTCTTAGTCAAGCTGTGTTTTTTCACTGCCTACCTTCCTCACTGTGTAGGGGCCGTCTTACCTAAGGCTGTCACAGAGGTGCCTTCAGTTAGCACACACATTTCACTTTAAAAGGGAAAAAATAAACAAAGTTAAAAGCTTCTCCTGCAGGTGCTTCACTCTGTTCTTTAGAAGCAAACACTCGCTAATGATTTCCTGCTGGGTTGCACTCATGGCTTTGCAAGTTTGCACCAGGGGCTGCACTGTGCAGCTTCAGCAGATTGTGACAGCTGCAGGTGTGGCTGTCACAGAAGGATGTATTTGCACGTGGTAGCCACAAGTGTATCCCTGCTTTCCATTGGAATAGCACTAAAGAGCATTGCTAGCACAAGGAGGAAGGAATTTCAGAACACTGTGTGTCCTGATGGGGAAGCTGAGGCAGGAGCACCATCCTGACAGTTTGCAGTCGTTTTCCCCAATGAGTTTTCCAGTTTGCTAATTCAAAGTTTCAGTGTGCTTGGGCCTCAAACTCTCCTTGTAAGGAGATTATTCCACCACTGAATGTACTTTGCAGTCAGAATTTAATCCTATTTTTCATCTCTATAAGCAGAAATTTATTATTTTTCTCTTGACTGTCTTTGTTATATTATTTAATCGTACAATATACAAATATTCTTAGTGCCTCTGTAATTCTGGAAGGGAGTTTATTCTCAGCTTGGGTGCATCACATCATATCTTTCTGCTAACAAATGGCCCATAACAGTTTAAAATGTCATTCACAGATATCGAAAGTCATTATATGGACCCATTGATTTCAGAGAATTTTATGTGAATTCAACCCTTAGAGAGGTTGATTGTTCTGTCACAGAAATCATCTGCAAGACTGATGTTTGACAGGATCAAGCCAACAGATGCATTATTTAGCTGCTCTACAGCCCAGTGCCTTTGCTGACAAAAATTGATTAATATATTTGGGGTTTTTTTCATACTACATTGCAATGTCATAGCTAATCTATGATCCATCTGATCTCTAAATCTCTTCCAGCATGCCTGCCTACTAAAATCTCTTCTCTATTGACTATCTATATGTTTGAATTATCTTCCAGTGGATGGATTATACTAAATTTGTCCAAGTTAAATCTTAATTTCCTTTAGTTTCCCTACTCTGAATTCTTCTTGGCATTTCTCTTCCTTCATTGCTGCTTACCACCTTTTGTAATGATAAGGAGCAGTATATTTTGGTACTACTTTACAGAAAATTCAACTAAAATCACAACTGATTATTATACAAGAAATTATTTTAATTTATTAGCTGTTAGGAATAACTTCTAGGCTTTTGTGTGCTTTATGAGATTCCATAATTCACTGACTTTTAACATTTCCCTCCTGAAGGAATCTGGTCTACTCGACAGGAAGCCTTAATTGGAGAAGAAGAATCTGCAGAGCTAAAAAAGCTGGTTCTAATAGGAGTCAGACTTTACAATGAAAAGGTTGAAATGTTGCAGGGAGAAAGTGGCTCATTACCAGAAAAAATGTCTGAATCCCAAAGGGTATGTATTTTCCCTGAAAAAAAATGAATGTTGTCAGGGAAGAAAGCTCATAATTTATTATTGACAGCTAATAGTAGCTTTCCTTAAAAGTGGTGGTGGGAACATAAACAAAATGTATTTATTTTCCAGTATTTGACTAAACTAAGAATTTTTCAGACTGTAGATAACATTATTATTATTCAAAAAGGTTAAATTATTGGTTTCCTTATATTTAATTTTATGCATTATTATACGTATGTATAACTTCAAAAGCATGCAATAAGACCCTTATAAGTCTTCCCTGGCACTAGTGGTGTTACATGAGGTTAAGAAACAATGGAGTGTTTTCCACAATTGTCAGCCTTAGATTTCTGTTTGCATGCCTGAGATTTCTGCTTAGATACCTGAAGCCTGAATCTGATTTCAATTATTTTGTCTAATTTAGACATAATTTGCCACGTGGTCTATTTATTCATTATAAAAAGAGAAACTCCTGCTGTATTTATTTCAGAGTAATATAATATCATCAGAATATCAATTTAAGAGAAAATACAAGTTAATTTTTTCCAAGCCTTATTTTTGGCGCATGCTAGACATTATTAGCATTCTAGGATGTACTGGACTAATGATACTGTCTTGTCTATCCTAGAAGCCACAGGTCTTCCAGAAATACTTTAATATCTCCTATATGATGTTTTTAATTGGATCATCTTAGTCAGGAGTCCTAATTTCCCTTCTTTACGCCAAAGACTCAGTTTTGTTGAGAACCATAAAATACAATTCCTGTTAGAAAGAGCAGTCACTGCAGCAGGACATGAGGAATGTGAGTCTTCATTACCTGTGTGTTATCTGGCCTTCACTTTCATTCTACCTCATTTGGTTTATCTCTTGCTTTTTCTCCTACATCACAGAGGAAGAACATCTTTGAGGCTAGGGCTGTCATTCACTGTGGGCACTTTCCAGCACACTGGGGCCCTCCTTTATTTGAGATTTGTTGGCACTTGAGTAAATAAGCAGCATGTGCTGACAGGGCTGCAGTTTCAGAGTACCTGCATGAAGGCGCTGGTATCAAAAGCTGAGGCAGGTACAGGAAAAATATCCTTCAGAAAATGGATTATCCAGAGTTTACAAGGCAAGAATTTGTAACCACCAAGGAGAAGGAAGCCATTCAATGTATTATTGACTTGGATTTTCCAAAGAAAACTTTCCCATTCTCTGCATGATCCCATTTTGCAGAGTTTGGGTCACCCTACTCCACCTCACCCTGTAATTTTTGTATGTGCAAGGCTGCAGAAGACCAGGATAAGGAATGCTGGCAAACAAATTTTCTTCAAAGTAATGAGAGATCAAACAGATCCTTGTGCTGCCAGTAACACATGCTAGGGAGAGTACTTTCCCAATAAAACCAAAACCTAATGTAAGACTGTTGTTATTTAATAATTAATAATATTTTCTGGATAGATTGTCAACTGCTCTACAAACATGCTCTTTCCCCTTTTTTTCTATGGACATTAAGGGTTTTTTCCCAGAGTTTTGGGGCCTTTTAACTCCTAATAGCCAACATTTCCAATTTAACGACTGTGGATATTTTGTTATACTGCATTCTTCCTATGAAGGAAAAGAGAAATATAACTTCGAGAGATGGACTTGTTAAATTAAGAAACATTCATCATTAACATTTATTCTCAGGGCTGAGTAAACTGAATTATTGGAACAGGCATATTTATGCAATGATTTCATAGAGGGCTGGTTTGGTTTTTTTAAACTGGTAGAAGGTTTGTTCTTACATTTACACATTTACATTCTCAGGCAAGAAGACATAAAATTCTCTGCTTCTTATGGTATAAATCTATAGTGCTGCAGAATATACTCAGACTTCTACAAAGTTTTGTCAACACAGCTACCATTAAAAAAAATCCAAAGAAAATTGTTAATCTCATTTGAAAAGAAGGCATGTGCCCATTTTTAGAATTTTTCTATATTTATTAAGGCAAAGATTATGAGCAATTTTCAAGATTTACATAGCTAAAATTTACGTTAAAACTTTCAATCCAACTAACAATAGAAAGAAGAAAAGGGCAACAATTTATATTGGTTGCTATTTAAGAAGAACACTTTAAAATACATAGAAGATAATCATTTCTATTTTCTCTATGTTCTCTGAAATCTTCTACTTCATATGACTCTATTCCTCACTGAGCAACAGCAAGTCTTTTCTCAATGCTTTATTGTATTACAAGATGTTGTTGGCTCTTCTCAAATGCTCTTCTTATATTGTGCATAAGCTGCCTCCTGCAAAAGCAGTTGGTACAAAAGGGAACAACAGATCTGAAAAGACAATTAATTGTGCTCTGAATAGATCAATTAATTCTGACTGAATAGCAAAAGATCTCAGAAGTCTTGTACTTTAAATAGATGGTTTGTGAGATGTTTACTGGGTAAGTATATATCTAGGCATTCTGTGTCCTTTTTACAAAGATCCCGAGTTATTACTGTAACACAAGCCAACAGGAATAGATCAAAAATATTTAAATAGTAATATAACAACTATTAATTTTAAAGGAGAAACATATGGTAAAAAATAGAAAAACATTAATTTGAATTACCTCTTTCTTCTTTGGGGATATATGAAATGGCCACTGAAAATTAAAAGTTTTGCGTCTTTAGGCTGAATTGTAGGCTAAAGATTTATGTGCTTTATCTTAATCTGATTTGCCATTCTTGGTTCTGATTTTTATTGGTAATAAAAACATTTATTTTATGTTCTAATTTCATTATTCCAGGTTTTCAAATTTGGTATTTCTATTTCAAAATATATAAAAATATGGTAGAAATAAAACGAAGGTGTTAATTTATGTTCACATGTAAAATATCTGCAAGGTTTTCTATATGTTTCTGTGGATTATGCTTCAATCTCAGGCACACTGGATTTCAGATGCCCCTCAAGCTACTTCTAAATCACTTTTGAATTACTGTTTAACAACCTTGTATTGAATCTGTATTTCTGATAGTTGTTAGTACAGACATACTTTTCCAAAACAGCAATATCATAGTTGTTGTTTTATTAATGTGAAAAAACAGCTTTGGGCATGGATTCAAAATATTCAGTTAGGCGATTAGATAGTGGATTGTGTGCAATGCATCCCAAACATGAACAGTTTGCCATATCATTCCCAAATACCTACATGCAAAACACTAAATTATTGCTGATTTATTGACAGATATTTTGGCAACCTCCAGAGCAAGCTACATAAATGTTTCAAAAGGGGAGAAAGAATTAGGAGATGGAGAGGAACATCTAGATGTGAGAGTGGAATAAATAAGCGTTGTACTGAAACACTTAACTGAATCAAATTGCAGCCGTTAGTGCAGGAAGCTGTCTCCTTTCCAACTGTCTCCTCCCTCTGGCAAATTTGCAAAATCAGGTATCATCATAAATCTAACTGTACCACTGAGGAATGGTTCTAGGAGAAAGTATGGTTCCAATGTCCTTATGAACTACAGTTATCTAGGTGAGCCTTTTTGTTTTTCATTTGTCTTCTCTTGTCCACAGGAAGGAGTAACTTATTTCCTATTTCCTGTTGAATGCTTTCCTTTCTTCTCCATTCTACTCTAGATTGTTAAATGTCAAGCCATCTCCTTTTGGTCTCCAACTATGCTGCTTGCACTAAAATTTACAATATTGTCTCAAATGCTTGAAAAGGACTTTTAGAGAGGGGACTGCAGTCCATTTCTTGTTGTCCATAGCAAAGGCTGGATATAGGAAAAATATTGTGAAAATAAACAAAAAATATTATTTCAACTTTGAATTGTTGTAATATGATGATGTAGTAAGACCCAGATAAGGAAATGTAACAAATCTAAAATGCTGTATCTTAATCTGGTCCATACATACAGTCCTATGTCTTTACTTCTTTATTCCAAATAAGGAAATATGGTTTTCCAGCAAATCATAGCTGATGTATGCACATAATACCTGGGAGAGTTCTGCTGAAAAGGAAATGAATGAACTGGGAAGTGGAATCTTTGTAAATTATCTAGATTCATGACAGGAAGTTGATTAATTGAACTTTTTGACTGCAAAGGCATTGACTATAGCTATTC
The DNA here is from genome assembly GCA_013401375.1 of Spizella passerina. Taxonomy (NCBI): domain Eukaryota; kingdom Metazoa; phylum Chordata; class Aves; order Passeriformes; family Passerellidae; genus Spizella; species Spizella passerina. The sequence continues at coordinate 14,063 of WBNQ01022915.1, read as the reverse complement.
AGTTAAACTTCTGATAACCAAGCAGAACTGGAAAAAGAAAGTAAAACGGTGAAAAGAACTTTTGAAATATTGATTTTGAAAGTAGGGTAGAGTTCTTTATGGGAAGGAGGGTAGATTATTAAATGAACAAAAGAACTATCTTGCATAGAGCCCTGCATTTCAGCACTGAAGGGAAAACTGACACATGAAATTTGTACGACAAAAAGGAAGGGTTTATCAGCTTCTAAATGCGCTATTTAAAGATGATAGTTAATGCTCATAGAAACTACAGTGGTTAAAGGAAAAATAGTCTTAGCATAAAGAGCCTAAAAATGGCTAAGTTCAACCTTATAAAGCATTCAGAGAAAATGAAAAGCAGTAGAAGTCTGTTCAACCATTCAGAGCTTTCTTCTGCTTGTACATGTATATAAGGTATACTAAATTTGTATATGTTATTTGTGAGGTTTTAGTACTATTTTCAATTGAAACATCACTGTAACAATTTCGAGTACTGCCATATAATACCCTACAGAAAATGACTCATCATTAGTTGCACAGAGAAAAGCATGACACTTCAGTGGGAAAAGGGAATGTAACTTCTATTTCTATGTTTTCTTCAACTCATGGGACCTGGGACATGAAGGTCATCTTCTACAATGGCCTAAAGCTAGAGCACTCACTTGTTAAGCAGGAGACACAGCTTTTCTTCCACCAGGACAATATCTTTATTGGACACAAAGCTGTCTATTCCTGAAATTACATTTTTCTCTTCAGCCACTGTAAAATTTAAGATACAGAACACATTGTTTAAGACAAGGATTAGAATATCTATCCCTCACATTTTCAAGCCCTAAGCACTGCTTTCTCTGTTCTTTCTCTGCTGCTCCTTCCACCAAAGCTGTTCCTTCTATTCCCGCAACTGCAGAATATGGCTTGTGAACTAAGGCATTTCCTGGGAGGTGACAGGTCTGCATCTGGAATACCTAGAATAGAAGGGTTATAGACAAACAAGTGGATTTCTTTCTGATGGTTTCTTTTATGTAGAATTGTCACTATTTTATCTTCTTTTAAAAAAAGAAAAAATCCATTTGTAATTTCTTGCACCTCAAACTATGGAACAAATCTTGTCCCTGGCTACCTGTTTGTGGTGAGCTGACCCTGACTGGCACAAGGTTTCCAAGAAACCCCTCTTATCAGTTGGAGAAAATATGATAGAAAGCTCATGGATCGAGGTAAAGACAGATAAATCACCAATCACCTTCTTGGGCAAAGTAGGCTTTACCTGGGGAAAAATAATTTAATTTATGGACAATTATTTTTAATAGACTAGAATAGTGAAAAATTAAATCACCTTCCCCTTACCCCTCTCTTCTTCCCAGATTCAACTTCACTTTGCATTTCTCTACCTCCTCCCCCTGCATGGCTCAGGGAGATGGGAAATGAAGATTGTGACCACAGCGCTTTCTCTGGGCTGCTCCTTCCTTCTCATGCTCTTCTCCTGCTCCGACATGGGATCCCACAGGAGACACTCCATTAAATTCTCCAAGCGCCCTTCCCATGGGCTGCAGTTTTACACAAACTGTCCCTTCCTACAGTCTCTCAGAACAGGTTGTTGTTGCAGTGCCCCCCAGGGTCACAAGTCCTGCCGGCAAAGTTGCTCCAGCGAGGGCTCTTCTCTCCACCAATGCCCAGGCTCTGCCAGGAGCCTGCTCCATAGTGGGCTTCCCAAGGGGTCACAGCCTTCTTCAGGCATCCACCCATTCCAGCGTGGGCTCCTCAACAGTCTGCAGGTGGATCTCTCCTCTGCTCTGCTCTGGACCTTCATGGGCCACAGGTGGGCATCCTGCTGCACCACGGGCTGCACCACGAGCTGCATGGGAACCCCAGCTCCAGCACCTGGAGCACTTCCTTCCCCTCCTTCTCCACTGACCTTGCTGTCTGCAGGGATGTTTCTCTCACATATTCTCACCCCTCCCACAGGTGCTGCGCAGTGATTTTTACCCTTTTTCAAACAGGTTTCATTACAGGAGGTAATGTATGAATTTTACTTGGCTCTACTTTGGCCAGCAGCGGGTCTGTCTCAGAGGCAGCTGGAAGTGTCTCTGTCTGGATGGGGCCAGCTGCTGGTGTCACAGAAGCCACTCCTGTACTTCCTCCACTATCAAAACCTTGCCATGCAAGCCCAATACATTGTTCAAATAACTACTCCAAAGGCTGTTCTTAAATTCTAGACCTTTCTTGAACTTGGGTGCTGTAAGTACCAAGGGGCTCAGGCTGGGACAATACTGTTTTGGAGCAGATTTACAGATGCATAAAGAATTTCTTCAATAAAAAGGGGCCAAAACACCTAGGAGAGTACAGTGACTTGAAAGCAAGAAACCATAGTGTGATTGTAATCGGGTTAATTTCTCTTAAAAAATATTTTATTTTAATGTAACCCTTACAGAGAATGAACTCATCAAAGCAACAATCAAATAAATGCAATTCCCTCACAAAGAAAGAAAACTGCATTCCCTTATCGATGTCTTTCCTTGTGTTTGTTTCCTCTGCTTCTTTCCCTTTATCTTCACTTCCTTAACTCTAGCCCTGATGTCCCTCCTGATTTATTGTGCAGATATTTATTAGAGCCACTTTGGTCTTTTCTTCACGTTCAAGTCTTTTGCAACCAACCACCAGTGCTCTGCAAAATGCTCCAAGCTTGAGGGATGGTAACAATCACTTGGACATCTCCCCTCTAGTAACTTCTCCACAGGCACATAGATCAGTGTCCTCTTCATGCTTCTCAGCAACACAGTATTTATTAAATACATTTTCTGTGTCATATAGATAGAAAAAGAGAGATGATCTCAACATAAAGGTGATTGAAAAGTACCCAGGGTGATTAAGGCTCAGTAGTGCTTGAATGTTTCCAAGCAGCTCTGACCCATAAAGGAGAGCTGGTCCTTCACTAAACTTCATGGAAGGCATATGAAGTTACTAGTTGGTGAAATTTGTAATACAAAGTATATACCTACCTAGGCTGGTACTGATTTCAATAGCTAGATGAATTTAAAAGGAAATGATAAAAATCACATAAAGATAGACTCTGAAAACAAAGGCATTCCCATTTTCAGGCATGGGTGGCTCATAATAAAGAGTTATATAGGAACCTACCAAAACAAAATTTGTAGAGCTCAGTGGAGTATGAATAGAAACTTGGAGGGGAAAGCAAGGACAGAACTGGATAACACAATATTTTCAGAGGGGAAATAAAGTGGGTGAAAGATTTTCAAATCTAAACAAAATAATGTCAAAAGCTATTTTTGAGGAAAGGACAGGGAAGGGAAGGGAAGGGAAGGGAAGGGAAGGGAAGGGAAGGGGAGGGGGGGGGAGGGAGGGGAGGGGGGGGA
>WBNQ01022912.1:2118-30850 GCA_013401375.1 Spizella passerina | reverse complement strand
ATGTACATGCATGAACTATGTCCGTAAGCAGTATCAAAGATCCCTTTTTGATGTAAAAAAAGCAGATATAAGAAGTGGATGGGAAGCAGAGAAATACGTGTTAGCTTTGATTCATTTATTGGTAGTATACTAAAAAGAGTTCAAAGATATCACCCACTAAAAATTCTCAGATATTGTGGGGTGACTGGGCTATAAGTAGTTTTATGCGGCATTGGTCTTGAAAAATTATGTATGGGAATCTTCATTACATATGGGAGTGAAGTTATGTTTATATCCCAGAATATAAATGAGATGCTAACTGGAACAGCTTTGTAGTGTGGAATGCCTCTCTTTCCTTCACAGCTTTACATAGTTCAGTGCTTCCCCTTCTTCATGTCCTCATGCCTAAGGAATGCAGACAAATAGCTGGAAAATGTTTGTCTTAGTGCTGTTGGGTCATTAAGGTTCTTGGCCAAAACATATCCCTGACCTCCCTGGTCAGAGGAAATGTCATCAGTGGCAATGGTTTCACTGAGACTTTAGCTGGAGTGTCTCAGCTGCTGTGGATGAGGCCTGAGGGTGCTGAAGGGGATAGATCAAAACCTGCTATAACTCTTGGTAAGTGTGTGTCTGGTGAAAACCTTTATGCCTCATTTCATGCAAGGAGAATGCCTGCAGGCAGTACAGAGAGGCATTCCTCGTGTGTCCATGTTTTTGTAAAACTTCAGGACACTTCTCATCAAAATCCCAGTAGCAGAGGGTCTGTTGGCCTCTCCAGTTGCAGAAATTCAGCTCTTAGGATCTGGGCATCAATTCACAATTGGTGTGTAATTAACACTGAACTGATTGTATCACAAATTTGGAAGCAAACTGCTTCCAAGAAATCTATGTGCATGGACATGAGGCATTTGCATTTTTTTCCATAGAGGAGCAATCAGCACAGCTTTCTGCTGCACAGCTCGTGCCTCTAGAAAGCTCTCTCTGAACTGGAGCTGCCTACAGCCTTGCAGCACAAATGGATCTGAGCAGTGTGGTCTGAGATAATGCTTATGAAAAACACTGGGAATGTTGTCAGGCTGGCATCAGGAGGAATGGTAACACCTGAGCAAGGAGAAGCAACAAGAGCCAAATTATAGGATCTTGAAATCCAGCAGCAAATTGGAATTCTGCAGGAAGCAATACAAAAATCTTGTGAAATATTCTATATTTTTCTTGCATTATAGACAGCTTGTTTCTATGTATCTGAATATAATCAAATACTCTGAATAGACCGTAGAATCCTTTAGGTTGGAAAAGGCCTCTAGGATCAGTGACTCCAAGTGCTAACCCAGCAATGTCAAGTCCACCATTAAACTGTGTCCCTAAGTGCCACATCCTCATGGCTTTTAAAATACCTCCAGGAATGCTGACTCAGCCACTTCCCTGGCAGCCTGGTCTAGTGCTTGACACCCTTTTGGTAGAGAAGTTTTTCCTTATACCCAAACTTAACCTCTCCTGGTGCAACTTGAGGCTGTTTTCTCTCATCCTGTCTGTTCTTACCTGGGAGAAGAAACTCACCCCCACCTTGGTACAACCTCCTTTCAGGTGACTGTAGAGGAGTGGACCTTTTACATCTTCATTAAGAAAGGTCACACCAAAGCACTTGATCCTGTGGAAAGTGGAATATCCTAACTGTATATAACCTGAGCCCTCAGTAGATATTCCTGTGGTGCTGGGAATCCTTTCCCCTTGTCCCTCTGAGGAGTATGAGTAATTGAAAAACATGTACCTTAAATGCTGATCAATGTGCAAGTCACATCTGTTATTTGACAGTGCAGTGCTTTGCCCTTTCTGATAAAAAGTCCATATGTGGGGAGTTGGCATAATCTTCCTCAAATCATTAGTAACTGATTAGTTTCTGATAAAGTTCATTTTCTTGCCATTATTGTTGTTCTTAGTCCCAGCCTTTCCTGTTTTGTGACCCTTGTGGGAAGGTTAGATCATGATGGGGCCAGGCTAATTTTGCCAAATCCANATGTACATGCATGAACTATGTCCGTAAGCAGTATCAAAGATCCCTTTTTGATGTAAAAAAAGCAGATATAAGAAGTGGATGGGAAGCAGAGAAATACGTGTTAGCTTTGATTCATTTATTGGTAGTATACTAAAAAGAGTTCAAAGATATCACCCACTAAAAATTCTCAGATATTGTGGGGTGACTGGGCTATAAGTAGTTTTATGCGGCATTGGTCTTGAAAAATTATGTATGGGAATCTTCATTACATATGGGAGTGAAGTTATGTTTATATCCCAGAATATAAATGAGATGCTAACTGGAACAGCTTTGTAGTGTGGAATGCCTCTCTTTCCTTCACAGCTTTACATAGTTCAGTGCTTCCCCTTCTTCATGTCCTCATGCCTAAGGAATGCAGACAAATAGCTGGAAAATGTTTGTCTTAGTGCTGTTGGGTCATTAAGGTTCTTGGCCAAAACATATCCCTGACCTCCCTGGTCAGAGGAAATGTCATCAGTGGCAATGGTTTCACTGAGACTTTAGCTGGAGTGTCTCAGCTGCTGTGGATGAGGCCTGAGGGTGCTGAAGGGGATAGATCAAAACCTGCTATAACTCTTGGTAAGTGTGTGTCTGGTGAAAACCTTTATGCCTCATTTCATGCAAGGAGAATGCCTGCAGGCAGTACAGAGAGGCATTCCTCGTGTGTCCATGTTTTTGTAAAACTTCAGGACACTTCTCATCAAAATCCCAGTAGCAGAGGGTCTGTTGGCCTCTCCAGTTGCAGAAATTCAGCTCTTAGGATCTGGGCATCAATTCACAATTGGTGTGTAATTAACACTGAACTGATTGTATCACAAATTTGGAAGCAAACTGCTTCCAAGAAATCTATGTGCATGGACATGAGGCATTTGCATTTTTTTCCATAGAGGAGCAATCAGCACAGCTTTCTGCTGCACAGCTCGTGCCTCTAGAAAGCTCTCTCTGAACTGGAGCTGCCTACAGCCTTGCAGCACAAATGGATCTGAGCAGTGTGGTCTGAGATAATGCTTATGAAAAACACTGGGAATGTTGTCAGGCTGGCATCAGGAGGAATGGTAACACCTGAGCAAGGAGAAGCAACAAGAGCCAAATTATAGGATCTTGAAATCCAGCAGCAAATTGGAATTCTGCAGGAAGCAATACAAAAATCTTGTGAAATATTCTATATTTTTCTTGCATTATAGACAGCTTGTTTCTATGTATCTGAATATAATCAAATACTCTGAATAGACCGTAGAATCCTTTAGGTTGGAAAAGGCCTCTAAGATCAGTGACTCCAAGTGCTAACCCAGCAATGTCAAGTCCACCATTAAACTGTGTCCCTAAGTGCCACATCCTCATGGCTTTTAAAATACCTCCAGGAATGCTGACTCAGCCACTTCCCTGGCAGCCTGGTCTAGTGCTTGACACCCTTTTGGTAGAGAAGTTTTTCCTTATACCCAAACTTAACCTCTCCTGGTGCAACTTGAGGCTGTTTTCTCTCATCCTGTCTGTTCTTACCTGGGAGAAGAAACTCACCCCCACCTTGGTACAACCTCCTTTCAGGTGACTGTAGAGGAGTGGACCTTTTACATCTTCATTAAGAAAGGTCACACCAAAGCACTTGATCCTGTGGAAAGTGGAATATCCTAACTGTATATAACCTGAGCCCTCAGTAGATATTCCTGTGGTGCTGGGAATCCTTTCCCCTTGTCCCTCTGAGGAGTATGAGTAATTGAAAAACATGTACCTTAAATGCTGATCAATGTGCAAGTCACATCTGTTATTTGACAGTGCAGTGCTTTGCCCTTTCTGATAAAAAGTCCATATGTGGGGAGTTGGCATAATCTTCCTCAAATCATTAGTAACTGATTAGTTTCTGATAAAGTTCATTTTCTTGCCATTATTGTTGTTCTTAGTCCCAGCCTTTCCTGTTTTGTGACCCTTGTGGGAAGGTTAGATCATGATGGGGCCAGGCTAATTTTGCCAAATCCAGAAACCTAATGATTTAAACTTCTGGATTCAGTTCCAAGTGACCTGTGTTCCCATAAGGCTTGTGCTCATTGCTGAGCATTGTTTTATGTATTTATTATATCAAAATTTTATGAATATGGTCACTGTTATGTACAAGTACCTGCAGAACTGAGTGTCTTTTGGGGAAGCTGAATTTTGGTTTTCTGAGCAAGCATGCAAGTATTGAAACAAAGCATGCAAGAATAGAAACAGAGCAATGCAGACAATGTTAGAGCCCTAAAGTTGTCCTTAGGGAGAGAACATACAGGATCTCTCTTCTTCCTCCAGGTTTCCCTCCTGGAAACCTGGACTACCTGTGGGACTCCCAGGACACACATTGCAGCCCACTTTTGCTCTTTATTATCTCACACTGTCCTTGCACATGTTCTCAGAATATGAGGGTGACTTTTGTAGGCATCTGTACCTGAATAACCACCAAAGGCTGAAGGGCAAAGCCCCCTTTTTAACTTCAGGGGAGTAAAAACCCCCAAACACAATCTCTCCCTGCCAAACCCCTAGTCCTCCCCTTCTTCCAGCAGAAGGGAGAGATTCAATGCCCCATTTATTGTCTTGACATTTTGTTTTATTGTTCCAGTTTACAGAGCAGTCTCCAGAGGTTTCTAAAGTATGCATGAATAAAAGATAGAAATGAACTCTTAGTTTCTTTTGGGAATTTTAGCTTGGAGACAGGCTTGTCTATTTAAGCACATCTCTTGCTCCTATTTGCTTTGGCAAGAATCTGGGTGGCACAATACCCTCCTACTTCATCTTCTAATTTTTCTCTATACATACCTTTATAGTTCATGCTATGCTGTTTGTTAACAAGTCTTAGTTCTCCTCAGATTTTTTTTTCCCATTGACTGTCCTTTATTACCTTTATTCATATTCCAGTGTAGTCTACAACCACCAGTTGGTGATTGAAGCCAGTTCATGTACATGCATGAACTATGTCCGTAAGCAGTATCAAAGATCCCTTTTTGATGTAAAAAAAGCAGATATAAGAAGTGGATGGGAAGCAGAGAAATACGTGTTAGCTTTGATTCATTTATTGGTAGTATACTAAAAAGAGTTCAAAGATATCACCCACTAAAAATTCTCAGATATTGTGGGGTGACTGGGCTATAAGTAGTTTTATGCGGCATTGGTCTTGAAAAATTATGTATGGGAATCTTCATTACATATGGGAGTGAAGTTATGTTTATATCCCAGAATATAAATGAGATGCTAACTGGAACAGCTTTGTAGTGTGGAATGCCTCTCTTTCCTTCACAGCTTTACATAGTTCAGTGCTTCCCCTTCTTCATGTCCTCATGCCTAAGGAATGCAGACAAATAGCTGGAAAATGTTTGTCTTAGTGCTGTTGGGTCATTAAGGTTCTTGGCCAAAACATATCCCTGACCTCCCTGGTCAGAGGAAATGTCATCAGTGGCAATGGTTTCACTGAGACTTTAGCTGAAGCATATTTGTGTTTGTGTTTTCCTGGAGCTGGGAATGAAACCTGCTCACAGCTTGTGATGCTGCAGGTTTATTTTTCAAATGGGGGAAAAAGGAAAATCCTTGAAAAGAGAAACGCGGCCCTGATGCTGCTCAAAAGGGCTGGAGGCACTTTCTACCCCATTTATTGCTCTGGATTTTCCTCAGCCCCATCTGTTTCTTTTCTGTGGAGCAATCAGGGAGAGAGGATGGCTGGGCTGGGGAGATCTGGGAGCAGGTGGGGCTGGGAGATCATCTGGGAGGCACAATGTGCTGGAAACCAGCACTGCTGATTCGGTGCCTGACTGCTAATGGAATGTGCCTGCTTTTATTTATTTCTTTATTTCAAAATAGCCACACTTTGGGGTCAGGCAAACAGTTTGTTTGTGATTAAACACCCTGTCCCTCCTCTGGATGCTGTCCCTCAGCTTTAGATATTTTATTGGGGTGCCCAGAGCTGCTCCCAGGCCTTGAGGTGAGTCAAACACAGATCAGGACACCCCTCACTTTATTGTCTTTATTTATCTGTAACTGCCCTGCTCTGGCTTGTTCCCATCCACTGCAGAATCAGTCCCAGTGACAGAGATGTGACAAGCACAGGATCCTGATGTCCCCACTTTAGTCACATTCTGGTTCAGATCTGTCCACTCAATAGTGGGGTCTTCAGTCCTATTAAATTTTATTTTTCAAACAGTTTCTTTACCACGTTGTTGAAGCGAAAACCAACTTAACAGTCCTCATCTTGTTCAGATTCTAACAAAATTGGCACCTTAANATCTGTTATTTGACAGTGCAGTGCTTTGCCCTTTCTGATAAAAAGTCCATATGTGGGGAGTTGGCATAATCTTCCTCAAATCATTAGTAACTGATTAGTTTCTGATAAAGTTCATTTTCTTGCCATTATTGTTGTTCTTAGTCCCAGCCTTTCCTGTTTTGTGACCCTTGTGGGAAGGTTAGATCATGATGGGGCCAGGCTAATTTTGCCAAATCCAGAAACCTAATGATTTAAACTTCTGGATTCAGTTCCAAGTGACCTGTGTTCCCATAAGGCTTGTGCTCATTGCTGAGCATTGTTTTATGTATTTATTATATCAAAATTTTATGAATATGGTCACTGTTATGTACAAGTACCTGCAGAACTGAGTGTCTTTTGGGGAAGCTGAATTTTGGTTTTCTGAGCAAGCATGCAAGTATTGAAACAAAGCATGCAAGAATAGAAACAGAGCAATGCAGACAATGTTAGAGCCCTAAAGTTGTCCTTAGGGAGAGAACATACAGGATCTCTCTTCTTCCTCCAGGTTTCCCTCCTGGAAACCTGGACTACCTGTGGGACTCCCAGGACACACATTGCAGCCCACTTTTGCTCTTTATTATCTCACACTGTCCTTGCACATGTTCTCAGAATATGAGGGTGACTTTTGTAGGCATCTGTACCTGAATAACCACCAAAGGCTGAAGGGCAAAGCCCCCTTTTTAACTTCAGGGGAGTAAAAACCCCCAAACACAATCTCTCCCTGCCAAACCCCTAGTCCTCCCTGCAAAAAAAAAAAAAATATTTCCAGAATATATAGGCAGTGATACTGCAAGAGCTTTTGGTTGGTTATTTAAAGACAACACTGTTTAGGGTGGAGTGTGGGTGGAATCAAATAATGCAGGTAGATGATTTAGAAAGTAGACAGCTGTATGTAAAATGGTATCTCTCCCAAAACAAAATAATCTGTCTCCAGAAATTCTGTCTTGGTGTCCTGGTAGCATATAGTGTAGGATGTCACTTATGAAGATGCCTATAGATTTGTTACTATTTTGGAAAAAAGCCCAGATTTGAAACCTGCCTGTGTAATTTCTCTGTTCATCATATGCTTCATTTTTGGCTGTATTAGTTTTGCATATCACTGTGCCACTTTGCAGAACTTGCAATAACTTTTGAAGTTCATACAATGCAGTTGTTCTTGGTGTCTGTTGTTAGTGGAAATCTGCTCTCTTGACTTCTTTCTCTACCTGGGAACAGGAAAGAGAGAAAAAGGTTTGTTTATTTGTTTTGTTTGAAAGGATGATATGCAAAGAGTAGGAGTGACCCTCCAAGACCAAAAATAAAACAGCACCAAAACTGGACTCCAGTTTTCTTCCAGTGCCTCCAGCCTGTGCTCCCAACAAGCAGCGAGTAAGGTGAGGCCAGAGTGCTCACAAGGATTGCTGCATATCCTGAGGAAAACGCTCTGGTGCAGTTCTAGTTTTGCTGTGGGGCTGTAAGGATGCTCCCTGCCACATTGCATTTAGTGCAAATTGCAGAAGCTTTTGAAATTTTGTTTTCAAAAAATAAATTGTTTCTGTGGGAATAAAAAACTTATTTTAAGGTTTTGTTTTTACCTCGGGCTAGCTAGGAAAGTCTGGATAGCTGAGAGCCTTGCTATGTGTGAATAATTGAATTTATCCATCAGCCCTTTTAGTGAGCAGGAAATAGTGTGTTTCTGTGATGCATTATTTCTGTTTGAAGAGAGATGATTGCTTGCAAAGGTGCCTTTCCTGTTCATGCACCTGATTGTACAAGCAGGGATGTTTTGAACTCTGTCTGAACCAGATCAGTATCTTACCCTGGAATTAATCACCAGGAAAACCAGTGACCCAGTTTCCCAAACCTGCTCTGATACAGGTTAGCTGCTACTTCTTCAGATTTTCCATGGGTCAAAACCAAGGTGTTGAATCCCTCTGAAAAGGTGTTATGATAGTTTTCCTTCCTCCAAAATTTCCCTTTAATGCCAGCCCCTGGCTACCATGTGATGCTTGTCCTAATCACGCTCCAGGGTCTGTCGAGCCAGAGAGGGTGACCAGCAAAGGGAAATGGTAAATAACATGTGCCGTGGGGTGCATGGCACTGTCAGGGAGCAGAGAGCAAAGGCTGAGCCAGGAGCTGAGGGTGACTCCAGCATCCTGGCTGGAGGTAGGACAAGGCTCTCACTGACCTCAGCAAAGTCCCATGGTGCCCAGCTGGGATTAGCTTGGTGACAGTGACAGATGTCATTGGTAGCCCAGTGATCACTGTGTAGATGCAGAGGGCAGAGCTGGGAACAAGTTAAATCCATGCAGCAAGTCAGGCCCAGCAAGGACAGGGCTGGGGATGGTCAAACCTGCAGCATGGCTGAGCCTGAGCTTATCCAGGCTTCTGGTCCTTTGGGCAGCGGCTTTGGGGGTGCAAGTGCCAGGTCTGGCTGGACAATGCATTTAAGGGTTGTTGGTGCACTTGGGGCCCTGACAGCTGCTCTGATGTGGGCCAAGCACTGACATAATTAATGGCACATGTTATTTACTATGTAGGAATTTCTTCTGGGCTCTGTGAGACAGCTCAGTGACTAAAGTGCTACTGAGCATGAGTAAGGATCAGTAGGGCTTCCTTTCTGGAGGCCAAATGGTGAGTTATGAGTGTACCCCAGGGCAAAGCAAGGAAGGGTCTAACATTTCACTTCCTGAAGAACAGACTGGGAAAGTGGCTGAATCTTGATGGGCTGGGGCTCCTGCTATTGATATCCCAGGTTAAAGCGGAGGTGGACAGCTGTGTGCTGAAGAGAGGGACATTTTTGTGTTCATGAAGAATTTGAGTGAATGTAATTTCCTCCATATCTCTAGCCTAAGACTCTCATGGCCAGTTTGTGTCTAATTTTTCTCTGTGTTGGGGAGAAGAAAATGAGCACAGTGAGTGCAGTGAATAAGGTCTGCCTTGAGGGCTTGTGGAAAAAGCTGGCTGAGCAAGTCACTGTCTTGGCCTTGCTGCACTAGGGTGGTGACTCAACACTTGCCTGAAAATACTCAGTGCAGTTCTGATGTCCTTTAAAATGAAGGAATGTGAGTCTGGCCTGAAGCTTGAGAAAGCTGTGGAAAGGCCCATGTTGACTTCAGTGGTCTCGAGAATGAAGCTGTGCAGGGTTTGCACAGAGCTGGCGCCAGATGCGCCTCCCACCCACAGCTCCAGCCATGAACATGTGTGCACAAGGTCGCTGCAATTAGGAGAGAGTTCAAAGGGAGCTCTGCATCCAAGGAGGAACATTCACGGGCTGATCTGTGCCTCAGCAATGCACTTCCACACAGCAAGGGGCCTCCCCAGAGAAGGGAACATCACACTCACCCTGTCCCCCAGGGCTGAGCTGTGCATGTGTTCTCTGGGAGATAAGTTACTGCATGTGAGGTCCACAAAATAAACATGCAGGAAAGTCCTGCAGCTTGCTTGCTTGCAGTTTGATCTGTAAGAAAGGTCTGTGGTAGCATGTGCTTTTGCAGTCAACACAGATATTTGTGGGGAGTGAGGCTGAAGTGTAGGCAGCATGTAATCATTCATGTGGAAACAGTAATTGCAGCAGTCGCTGTGGAGGGGGTTACAAGAAGAGCTAGTGAATGAGAAGATGTTCTTAACTGTCATGGCCTCTTGAGATACGCATGATGTGCAGATGAGTATGCTGATAACGTGTGCATGAATATGCTGATATTTGCTCCAGGAAAATACTGGAAAGTTTGATGGTGTGAAACCTCCTACCTTGGGTTGGTGGATCTCATCTAAATTGTTCTTGTTTTCCACCTTCAGAAGTGCCATTTTTTTGGGTATGAATCCCTCTGGTGGAGCAGGGAAGAGCTGACCTTCATTAGGCAGGATGTGGTGGGTTTGTCACATCCTTGAATCTCTGTAGGGACACTAGAGCTGTGTCAAACATGGTGGCTGCATCCTGCAAGAGGTAACAATCAGCTTTCACATAGAGAGAGACAAAGCTAAAATTGGAACACCTGATGGTTATCAAATATCTCTTGTTTGTGTCATCATTGCTCACATTGGGCCAGGGTGTGCTGATCTGACCCTCCAGTTATTCAATTTCCAGACTGGTTTACTTCTCTCCTCTTCATCTTTACACATCCTGTAAGGCTGCCATGCTGTGGTCCAGGTGCTGCTGTATTTTGCTGGCAGGTGAAGCAAGATCCTGTTTGCTCTGTATACAGTTACAGTGACTAAGGAATTTTAAAGTAAGACCTAGAAGTGTTGTCACCAAAGCGCTCTTACCCAATGTTCTTGTGTGGGAGACAGTGGGTGGCAAATACACCCAAGAAAAAAATCAACAGCTTTTCTTCCTTACTCTTGTCAACTCTGCCAATTTTAATGTAGGATTTTTTTTTTATATGGGTTTTTTTCCTGCCTTCTTTTAAGGCCAGAGTTCCTGGAGCTAAGTGACTATCAGAGATCTTTACCCTCTCTGGATTTTATAGCTATACAGGAAAGCCTTAAAACATGAGCCCCAGAGGCTTGAGATCTGTAAACCTAATAGGAGGAATACCATCTTTATTTATTCCTAAAGTTCTGAGATTTGTTTAGGTCATCAAAGTGATTTGTTTCAAGGCATAAGGTACTTAAACCCAATAAAGATAATTTTGTCTTATTTTCACTCTCCACTTGTTGTGCGGTGTTGGAGGGAGAGCAGGAGATGGGTCTGTGACTCCGTCCCTCTCCCGGCCAGCTGAGAGGTGTGACAGGAGAAAATTGTGTCTACCTGGAGTGGTCAGAGATTTTGTTCCCTGAAGGGAAAGGAACTGGCACTTTGCTCAGGGCTGAGGTGAAGATGGAACTTCCATTATTATCTTTCACACTGCACAGTATTGGTAAGGGATGGACAAACCCACTTTTTTCTTACTTATTATTTACAGCACTGTTACTTCCCTCCTGATGTCACTGGAAATATCCTCAATTGCTGTAACCTCCAAGCATGGCCAGAGGTCAATGAGAAGAGAATCTGGGACTCCAGAATTCCAGCTTTGTGTAAATAAACAAATATTTTGGTAAATCCCTGAGAATGGAAGCTGGGGGCCATGACATGACAAGCAAACCCATCCAAAATATGCTTCTTGTTGTTTGTCTTGTATTTGGTTTTATTAGCAGACTGAATTTTCCAAGCAGGAGGATTGCACACACTGTATGCAATTTGTCTGAAAAGGACTTTCTAGAGAAAGCTGGGGGAAAGGGAAGAGGAGGAAAAGAATAACTTTTCAGAGGCATTCTCCTACTGCTTTTGTCTTTCATTTAAAAAGAGATGCTGACTCATAAATTAGAAGCTTTCTCCTGCATCAGGATACTACAGCCTTATGGTCATGCTCTCTACTTTGCTCCCATTTCAAGAACTGCGCTGAAGGTGAGCAGGGCTTTTTTCAACCCAGGCACTCTTCTCTTGTAACATCTGTTTTCAGAGCAGAGCTTTGCAGGAAATCAGATGTGATTGTGCATTGAGACTTTTTATCTTCCTGCCAGCCACACAGATGAGGCTAATTTGCTTCCAAAGTTTTTAATTGGGAAGAAAGCATTTTGAGGTTTGATTGGTCCTTGGCACCTTTCGCTGCCTATCCAGTTCTATTAGGCAAAATGCAAACAGGTTGAAAACACTGAACCATTAAAAAAATAAATGGATCCAATCCTCCACCAACCCCCTGCCTCCAAAACCCTTCCAGGATTTGAAGTTCCATAGAAACTCATCTGTTGATTCTGACAGCATGGCATGTGGGAGGAAGGTCTCCTTAGCTCCAATGATAGCCAAATTTTGTGGGGAGCAGTTAGTCACTCTGCTGTGTGTTTTTTGGGTGTCCTGTGATTTGACTGCACTGTTGCAGCATTAAAATTGGGCAGATTCCCAGGCTCCTGTGTACATTTAAATAGCTGTATGCTCCTGGTCAGCTTGGGAGCCCAGTGGCTGGTGTGGTGTCTGCTTTTTTGTGGGCACATTAAGGACAGGAGCAATCATTCACCTTCAAGTGGCTGAGGAAAGAGATTCTTATCAGTTATTTCAGCTCCTGACTAGCAGGTGCAAGCAGGTACGTGTTCATCTAAGTGAGCTGTGCCTTGAAAGCTATATACCCCACTTAATGAAGCAGCCTCTGTTGGGTAGATGCTGTGTTTTTGTAGAGGACTAGCCCAATTTACCTTGTACTACCTTAAATTTACAAGCTTAACCCTATATTGCCCAATATGTGTTTGCTTTGTTTTAAATAGGTTTTACAGGGCATAATTTGTTTCCTTGATGATCTCAGTGTGAATGTAGTGGTTACAACTCTATAAGGCATCAGAGGAGCATTAATCATCTGCAAATGGTAACAATCTGGTTATTCTAAACTGCATCTTTATGATAACCCATGTATTAGGTAAACAAGTGTTATAACCCTGCACTGAGGCATTGAGATGTTCATGTGACTTTGAGTAAGTCATGTTAAAATGAAACTTAGGGTTTGGAAAGTCTTAATCTGTCCATGCTGTCACTGGCTGACCCCTGGCTCTGAGCTTGCCTCCAGGTGACCTTTCTAACTGGGGATTGCAGAATCTTGTATTTCTGACTTCTACCAGTTTTTATTTTGAGGAAAAGAGGCAGAAAATCAGGACAGTTTAAAATAAGTTAAATATAGCATTGTCAGGAACCAGAATGGCTTTACTTTGCCAGAGGAGAGTCGTACTTCACATGTGAATGATCTTCTTTTGACCTAAACTTAAACCATGAGTTCGGGGAACTGCCATTTATAGAATTGGTTAGGTCTGTAATTCACTGTGTGAATAACAGGATGGTCTGAAAGAGAAAACAAAGATCCTTACTTCTCAACAATGAACAGAATAAAGACTATCAAATTCTCTTGGGTTTTCTTGTTGTTACTTGGGCTTTTTTGGCTTTTTTTTTTCATGAAGAAGAATTGATGGGGTTTCAGAAATACATTCAACCAGTGCAAACCATTTCCTATTGTGGCTGGCAGCTGTTCTGTGTTTCAGATGGTGAGCACAGCAACACTTCTTAAGAAACAATTGCTTGCAAAGAACAGATGAGTCTGAGATTATGGTTAAGGGAGAATGCACTCCCAAAAATTACTGCATTATTATATATCAAGAATACTTTTGTAGTCTGTCATTGAAGCAACTGTTGAGTGGGATTCTGCATCCCACACTTGAAAATGGTCCTAACTTAGCCAATGGTCCCACTTAAGCATGTCCTTGAAAGCTGAGCATCAACTTCAGCAGCTTGCCTAAGGGCTGACTCAGGTTCTGTGCTGGTCTGGAAGGCTGATGGAATTTTCACAACAGCTCTCATGTGGTGTTTCCTCTGGTGAGAGTGGACAGTAATATTTGTGTCCTTCCTGTCTTGTGAAGTACAATGATCACTCCTTCTTTTGCAAAGTTTATTACCTGCCTGGATCACTGGGGAGGTGCTGATCTGGGGTGGGTTGGGCTGTGAGTTGCTCACCTGTTGTGAGATAGGGAGTTTCATGACACAGGGAGCAAAGTTGACATGGAGCAAGAAACTGATGTTAATTGGTGTAGCTGCCTCCCATTAAGGAAGGAAAGCCAAATGACAAGATTTGATTGGTCGGATTTGAAGATGATTGCTTGGGGTTGACTAATGCTCTTGGTTTTCTGTGCCACCATCCTGACTTCTGTGTGGCTATGCCTTAGTCATGATGTCTCACCCTGAATAGGACAAGATGTGGTATTACTGTGATGGTTATGGATATTCCCATAATGATGTTATTTTTTTCCCTTCAGAATATTGTTTTATAGTTTCCTTTTTTTTTAAGACAGAAAACACTAATTCAGTCTCAGGATATTGATGATGAGTTGATGTATCAGAAAGTTAGTGTGTCAGGTAAGCAGCTGGTCATGTGCAGTTGTAGGGTAGGAGATGGGCTGTAACCTCTTGAGTTTTTGTACAGATTGCTGGGAGATCAAATTCACCATGCTCATTTATTGCTTCTGTATTGATTCTGAGTTCTGAAGTGAAGATAGTTCAATGCAGAGATAATAAAGAGAAAACAAGTCTGGCAGACATTTTGTCATTTTTGGCAAAAGTAAATAACGAGTTTGCAGAGCTGTGCAGCCCTGCCTTTGTGTTTGGAGAGTGCAGATGATTTACTGCAGGAATCAGTTTGGCACAGCATAGCTGTGCCGATTCAGCAGGACCTACCATTATCTTGTCATGCTTTTTAGCAAATTGACTTTTACAAGGCAGCAATTCAAAAACATGAAAGAGAAATGTGCTGAGCAACCCATCCCTTCTTGTCCCCCCATCCAGTGTGTGCTGGCAAATCTGCCATAGTTGTGCCCAGGGCCACGATGATGCTCGGTTCCTCACTCGCTCACAGGCTTTGGGTGTTCTGTGTGCGTGAGCTGGTGTGGGTCTTGATTTGATTATTGTGTTCTCAGGCTCCCAAGTTGCTGACTTTTCAGCTAAGTGCAACAGTTCACACATGGCTCTCTGTTGTGCTTCGCTTTACACTTAATAGATTTTAGTGGTACAGCAGGAGTAACAAAAGCACCGTTAGCAAAATTTTGTAAATCTTGCTGCTTTTTGGCTCTGCTCACCCACAGCTTGCAGTCTCCCACAGACAGAGAGAAATGGGCAGAAAGTGGTGAGGTTCCTGGGCTTGTCCTGACTAGCACTGCCTTTCACTTCCTCTGAAGACAGAGTGTTGAGCCGGAGGCACTGCTGGTCTGGACACTGAAGGGCATTTTGGTGTTTTTAAAGCACCTCTCTATTCTAGTCTTAACACTGAAGTAGCTGCAGACACAGTATTTCTGCATTCTGATATGATTGGTAAACATGCATGGATTGTGTTTATTTTTAAGGGCTTAATTTAAAATCTGTAAAACTTTCCTACCTTCTGGGAATTTGGGATGTTCAGCTCCATCTGTGCCTCAGCAAAGGGCTTCTATTTAATAACATCTTTGTATATTACCACTGAGAGATGGCTATCTTGGAGACCTAGTCTGTGGATGTGCCCAAGGGTGAAAAAAAAGCAAAAAGTAAGACTGAGAGGAGGGGAGATGGGAGAAGGAGCATTCTTTCTTCGTGCAGGTTTTTTGAATAGATATTGTGTGGGATGAAGAGGGGCAGAGATGCTCCAAGAGCACTCTGAGATAACAAAATAGCTTGTTTAGCTAACCAGGATGGAAATGACAGCCCTACCCATCCTTCTGTCTTGCTGTCCTGTGAACTAACCAGTGCTCAGCAGCACTCATCATGCTTGGGGCAGGACTGTGCACAGCTCCTTTTCTGTTCCTTTGGGTTTTGAGATGACACTGCAGGCCTAGTGGGGTTTTCCCTCCAGCTCCTGAGCGTAGCAGCTTCTGTCTGGAAGCTGATGACACTGCCAGCTCCTCATGTTTGGACAGGTCCTCTGGCACCAGTGTGTGCCTGTGTGTCACCACACTCCATGAACCTGCTCCACAAACCCTGTCTCAAGCCACAGTGCTCTTTTACTTGAAGGCATGACTCTTTCCTCAATAGAGCTTTCCTCTGTAGTAAGTCCTTGTTTCCTTTCCTTTCCTCTGCAGAAAATATTTGTTACACAAAAGGTTCTGAGGATTAGTCAGGCACACCAGAGAAGCCAGTGAGGGAGACCCATCCTGAAGCAGCAGGTTTTGGATCACACTGCAGCCCATCACTTGTGTAGGTTTCCCTTCTTCTCTCAAGTAAGGTCTTAAAATCTTTTGAATGACTCACTCAATAGGAAAAAACTCTACTCTGTACTAATGGTTAATGGGTCTTTCTAGCAGATGTGAAATCCAGTGAAACATATACAGTTTCTTTAGTTTTAAGAGGAACAGATGATTTAATAAGCAGCTATAAATCTCTTGGGAATGTACAGACATAGTCCAACAGCAAACTTCTGCCAGATTTTTCACTGACTAGACTTATAGCCTATGAGTCATTGCAGTCTGCTCCACTCTCCACCTCAATTGCCTGTTGTTGTTTTGGCTTTTAGGGGTGCTCTGTGCTGCATATGGATTTTTTATCACCTTCTCCTGTTAATGGGCTTGCTCTTTCATCCAGGAGACAGCCTCCAAGCAGTTGACTCTTATTCTCTTTCTGCATGACAGTGCATGATGTTTCTTTTCCATTCCCTAGCTCACCATGTGACTTTTAAATTGTATAAGGAAAATGTTTCTGAGGAATGTATTAATACAGCCTCCTAAATGGGCTTAGTGAGAATCCAGTTAAATTAAAAGAGATATAAACAGTCTCTTCTTAATATAGTAATGCTTTTCTTCCAGCAGTCTATGGACATCTTATGGAGGTTAATAAGTTTATTGTAAGATTATTTCCAATAGATTCAGTTATTATCAGCTCTTTAGAGATAAGGGAACAGGCAGAAAGCAGAAAGTTGTTCCAGTTGCCTGTGTCTCATGCTGAATTGCAGGGGATGATTGTATTTTCTAAAGTATTGAGCTGCCATTCCAAAAGGATGTAAAATGACACAGAGTGTTTTACAAACATCATCTACATTGTGCTGGCCTGCTGGCTCTCTGTGAGTGTCTGAGATGTCTGGGAAGGGGGGCTGCAAGCTCTTGTTTTATTTTACAGCTGGTTCACCAGCCCTGTGAATTATACTTGGGAGCCACTCTAGAGGAGGTGAGGATTTAAAACTACTAAGATTTGCTCCAGGTCACACCCAGGTAAGCTAGAGATAAAACTAGTGATAAGACAAGACTTTGTGAGGAATATTTAACCATTGTGGAGGCTTTTATGAGACAGGTGCATTGCAACTTATTTTAAATGCAGCTGGATGGAGGGGATTTTAAAAATGACATACAGCATAGGTTTTTTGGGGTTTTTTGTTTGTTTTAAATCACACAATGTAACTACAGAAATCCAAGAAAATTTGTGCAAAATTTTCACTTTGTCAAATAAAGAGTTGGCAGTAAAAATCAGGTTCTAATTTTTTCAGTGGCTTAGGACAACATTTGCAATACTTGCTCTCTGGGACCATGTAAATGGTGAGGGAAAATTCTTTTTTCAGTGGTAAGGATGCTGAGGAAACCCTGTTCACACTTGACCTTTTTCAGGCTGGAGTAAGTATCAAAAATGGTTAGATGTGAAGCAGGTTAAGAAATTGGAAACAGCTTAGAGGCTGTTTAATGTACAGAATTGCATAATGTGACCAAAAACTAGATATTGTTTGAAGTTCATAGTGGAATTACAATTTACTGCATTGTTCCAACACCTTCAGAAAGCCAAACAGGCCTCTTGTTACTAGGCAAAGAAAGCTATCCAAGGTCATATACCTGCATGGTGTCAAGAGCAAGAGCAACATTTGGCTCTTGTGACTCCTTGTAAGGCCTCTCCACACAGTGCAGGAGGAAGCACAGAGGTTTTCAGCACCATGCATATGTGCAAAACCAGCCCTTTCAGCTCTTTCTGGCAAATTGAGAGCGTTGCTTTATGCTTTCAGTAAGCACAGAGCTCTCATGTTTACTGATGGGACTTTCACACGTCAGGAAATCAGAAAACTGAAGACGTAACCAGCATGTCTGTTCTTGAATGAGGAATTTTCCCCAGAGCGAGTTGTGATGTGTGCTCTTAATGATTTGCATCTTACAGTTCAGACTTTCCATGAGCTGCTTCCAGCACTGTAGGCACTAACTTGTGTTTGAGTGCACACACACCCACCCAGCTGCAAGGGTAACAGCCAGAGCTCCCATGTTTAGATCTTGGCATAATTTTGGGTGGGGATGTCCAGTTCCTTTGGCAGCCTGGCCCAGCTGTGGGGTTTAGGTGGAGATGTCAGTGCAGCAGTCAGTGCTACCCCACATTAGAGGTTAGCTAGAAACTGAGGCTTTTAGGAGAGGTTTTGCTCGCCCTTCTTCACTGGCAGCAAGATCTTTTGCAAACTTTCTGGTGTGTGGTCTGTGCACACTGAATGGCTGACACTGAGCCTGTGTTGTGGGATTTCACCACTTCCATAGGATGAACAGCAAGCAGCAGCAGTTCCAGGGAGGGAGTTTTGTCCCTTCCCTTAAAACAATGTACATAGCAAAGGGGAACATCACATGACTGCATGGACCTTATCCAGTGTTTTAAAGGGAAAATATCTCTAACAGTGTCCTGGCCTATGTAAACTGTATAGTTTTCCCAGACTTGGAAGAAAAGCACTGGTACTTTCCCAAGTTCTGCCCTTTTCAGCTTGATGTGAAAAAAAAGGGTTGATTCTTGCTTTCCTTCTGTCTCTAAAATGGGAAGTAGTTTAATGAAAATAAGAAATTATGCTTTTTCATGTCAAGACGCAAAATCTTATTTCTGAACCATCTGTTTTGATGAGAATGAAGGAGAATGTGTACTTTTTTTTTCCTTAAGTAATAACCTCTACTCTTAGTGGTGAAGAAAAGATGTGTAGGTGTGTGATTCTCCAGCAGCCTAAATGTAGATGTTGGGACAGTCCACCCCTGGGTATGGGGCTATTTTCAGAGATATCTCCCAGCTTTGTTTGGAAGAATGCACAGAATTGAAAGAGGAAGGATGACCTTGCTTTTAAAGCATTCATCTGGACCTTGGGTGCCGGGAGCTGAATTTCCAGTGCTGGGACTGGCTTCCTCTGTGGTCTGCAGTGTGTTGCTCTGGGAATGTGTGTGCCACACAATGGATGTCAGCACAAAGGGCCCTGGAGCTGACTCCAGGAGGTCTGCACCGCCCTGCACTGCAGTGGGGCAGTGTGTGGTGCCAGAGCTCCCTTCCCAGAAAAGGCAGCTGCACCAGTTCAAGCCCTGCTTTGTGCTGTTGGAGTTGTGCTGCTTCCAGTTCTGGCATTCAAGTCGTTGTGGCTCATTTGGACATCTCTGTACCACACTCCTATTGTAAACCCAGGAAGCACTGAGGTACTGAGAAACAAACACAGAGTTCATAAAATGTTTTTGAACTGTCTGCATGGTCTGGTTTTGGATTTCTTTTGTTTTGCACAAGCTCATTCTAGTCACTCCAATGTCACTGACTTTCATTCCCTCTGTGGCACTGGAAACCAGCTAGAAAAAAACATTTTGGCTGTTTCCCATGCCCAAACTGTTTTCCAGAAAACTCCAATTTTGACTGACCCCAACTGCCTTCCAGGTTCTAACTCTGGCCTTGGGCCAGCAGCAGAGCATGGTGTTTAGAACACTGTTGGTCACTCAGAGTTTCCAGAGGGCCAGGGTGCAGACTGGCACACAAAGCCATTGAACTCGTGTTCCCGAGCAGCCACACTGGAGCGACATTTATGTGGCTTTGCAAAGCACCCTGAGGGCCTTGAATGAAAGCATCTCTGCATATTCAAAGCAATATTATGTTTATCTGCTCTATCCAAAGTAGAGAAGAAAATGCTTTATTGTCTGTGGCTTGAGATCTGCCTGCTATGGTGTTTATGAAAGTACAAAAGGCAAACTCTGTGTCCCTGAGAAAACACGCGCTGCCAATGGCTTTGATTTCCATGGGGTGAAGGTGGTGGGAGCAGTTCTGGGCCAGTGCTTGCACTCTCCATCCCCCCCAGAGATGAGAAGTGGGGCTCACAGGCATCCCCCTATCATGTTAGCAGCAGTTCACAGGGTCTCCAGGCCAGCTTGGAAGTTCAAGTCATGACTAAAAGAAAGGAAACCAACTGTGATAGCACACAGAGAAGTCATTGCCTTTTGTCCAAAGGAACATCAGGCTGACACTTTCTTCTTGGAGTCTCTTGGCTCCTAGCATTTGGAAGATAAGATCTGTCCAGTCAGAGGGGGCTGTATAAACTTCCTGTGAACTTTCATAGTTGATGATCAAAAGGAATCACAAAACATGTTGTCATTATTTATCTATTTATTTATCTATTTAGAAGTTCAAAGACTGTACAGTGCTGTTGGTTGTGATTTTTTTTTCCCCTCATGTAAACAAGGTGATATCATACTGGATGCACAGCCTTGGGCCCACATTTTCCATTTTGAGTTTAACTTAAGAGCTGTTTTGCTCTTGAAAGCATCTTTGCAGGGGGAAAACTGTGAAAAATGCAACCACCACCCATATTCTGCTTCAGAAGTCATCCCTGCAATGTTTTCTGTCCTTGTGTCCCTTGCTTTGCTAAAAGATTCTCTTCCCTTTGTTAGCTTCATATGACCAGTGTAACAATAGAGACAGTTCCCAACAGCATCTTTTTCTTTGTCCCACTACCTGGGACAAAGTACAGGTAGTGGGATACCTTGACAAGAACTTGAAAAGTTCCCCTTCAGCTGGGGATTTGATTTATATGACCTGTAATACCATAATTCATGTGCTCTAAGAAGGATTCTTCCCCTCTGTTCCCATAAAGTCAAAGCTTTGCAGCACTTGCTCAGATTCACACAAGATTTAGTCCTCCCAAAGTTATATTCTTGTGTGTTCTGCTTCAGTGCAATTCCAGGTGTGAGAGGATCTGCTTTTTGAATTGTCTTCTAGTCCCATGAGGAGCATCTTGTGTCACAGGATGTGTGCTGTGAACAGGGGTAACAAAAACTTGTCCTTTCACTTCTACTTGAAAGAAGCAGTGGTGAAATGAGACAAATGGAGACCTTGCATTCATGTGGGGTCAAATCAGAAATCCTGTGGACTTTCAAGCCACTCATTGACATCTCTCCTGATATGGCTGGCTCCCAGAGGAAGCCTGCTTGTCTTGTTTCCCTTCTGCTTGGGGCATAAATCCACCCTTGATGGGGATATACAGGCAGGACAAATAACCTCTCCTGGGGGGCTTCACCCCCTCCATCAGTTTTGAACTACAGCTTCCTGTCTCTCCCTTTTGGGCATGCCTGGGTTGCAGCAGAGCCATGCAAGGAAGGCGTTGACTGGAGGGAAGATGGGTTGCAGACAGGGCTGGCTCTGGAGAGTTAAGGAGCAGGACTTATTTACATGAGATTCCCACCTTTTGGTTATCCCTCTGGCTTGGCTTGTGCCTTGGCCTGGTGCCATCTGACACAGTTTGCAGCGCTGGGATGTTGAGGGCTGGCTGCATTGGCTGCCTGGGCCCAGAGCCAGTCTGTATGGCTTGTTTGGCTTTGCACTGCTTTTCTAGCAGGGTGAGCTGTAATATGTGTCTACTGTCATGAATCAGAGCATAGGTATGGATAATTCTCAAACCAGGCATTCGCATGAGTTAATTCCATGCTGTTCATGTTTAAAGTTGTTTTATTAAGGAATTATTCAGCTTATTGCTCAGCAAATTTTCAGCATCATTAGTAGGTTTAGAATGAGGGTTGGGTCTTAGTATGACCAAACAGTGTCTTAAAGCTTTAATTGCTAAATAAAAACTCTTTCCACCTCTCTTTTCTAAGATATATGACATTACTAAACCTCCACTTTGGTAAAAATATTGTAGCACATATATTTAAGTGTATTTTTAAGTTCTTTTGAAGTCAATGTTTAAGTGCTTTGCTGAATCAGGGCCTAAAATAATAATAGCCACAAAGTTAAGCCACTTATTTTTGAATGAGTGTTTGCACAGCAACTGAGTGCATGTCAGCTTCTTGTCATGGCCCCCAGGTGCAGCTCTCCCCTTAGTTTCAGTGAATTAGAAACTTTTTCAAATTGCTGTCTTGCACACAGTTGCAGTGTCAGGGTCAGACCCAAGTATGACAAGCTCTCATTTGCAGGATGAGACCAAACTGAAATGGGATATAGGGCCATAAAGGGATTGGCAGCATCTCAAAGAGAGCACAGCTATCATTAGTAATTTCCTATATACATACTATATAAATACTGGGGATATACACACACAATTTTTTTTCTTTTCTGGGTTAGTGAAACCAGTACTGTGCTAGATCATTGAGGAGGTAATGGAAAATTAATTCTCCTGTTAGAAGGGAATGGATCTGATATAAGTAATGGATCTGAAATGGGGGAAGAAAAAAGTCTGTAGCTGACCGATCTTAGTTTTTCACCTCTGCAGCCCCCTTGCAACTGGGGAGCTCCTATGTTGAGTCAGCTCCTTTGCTGTTGTTTGCAAGGCTACAATCTGCTTTTGTGCTACTTACTTGGATACCACAATCCTACCAAATCATGTAGTGGGGCAAAATGGAAGTTAACATGCCACTCACTGAAGGCAGTGGAAGGTTTAATCACTTTGGTAGAATGATACTTTTGGGGTCAGAGGTGTTGTCTTGTGCCACTTGCTTTGTTGTTGTTTCATGTTCTTACACTGTCATGTTGGAGTGTTTCTAATAGGGGCCAGTGCTGTGCACTGTTAATTTAGAGAACTCAGTGGTGCTATGGGACTGCTTCAGAGTGTGTGGTGGCTGCTGCCCTGCCTGTCATCACTTTGCCCCACCTGGTAGTCCACAGAATTCCCTATGCAGAAGTATTGAGTGCTGGCTCTCTATAAAAAGAGCAAAGAACACAGTTTTTGTAGTGCATGTGTGCTTTACATTAAGAGCTGGCTTATTTCCATACCTTATTTCCATACCTCTGCAAGTCACTGCCTGGTGATGAGGAAGTGCTGCTCCCAAGCTCCCTACCTCTCCCAGGGTGAGGTCAGAAGGAGCTGCAGGCACTTTCAGCAGTATTCGGTTAAAACCATACTGGAACAGACTAATTAAGTTTCACTTTTGCTGTTGAGTCTGAAATGATAGAATTTCAAACAAATACATATTTGTTGAAGTCACTGGAAAGATGGTCAATAAATGTGTGGGGATGACACGAGGAAGAGGAATAAGGTGGCCATATTCAACGGGAAAGGGGCAAAAGCCCTTGTAAAGGGCAGAAAGTTATTTGAGGAGGAGAAAAATCTTCAGTAACTTTGCAGAAGGAGAAAAATCTCAAGTAACTTTGCAGGAGTGTTTGTATCTAAAAAATGCAAAGGAAAACGTTACTGAAGTTGAAGCAGTGAATAATTGAATTTATGCCTACCAGAGATTTGTGCTGCTGTTGTGGCTGAATTAGTCTGGAGCTCACCTCTGATGTTGTGTTTTCACCTACTGAAAGTGATACAATTTCATGAGGAGCAAGTCTGATTTTTGTTTCCTCTCCTGTTGCTGCTGATTGCTGCTTGGAAAGCATTCAGTGAAGGATCTCAGACTGTGTATCTTGTGTTTCCCTTTCAGGCAGAGCCTCCAGGTGTGCCTGGTGAGGGCTCCTGCTGTGCACTCACCGTGCTCAGTGCATGTCTGCTCCTGTGCCTCACGTGGCTGCTCCATCCCGGGGCCAGGCGTGTAGGAAGGAGTGTGCTCAGCCAGTCAGAAAGGGGAAGCGCATCTGAAATAAGGAACTCAGCATCAGCTGCGTGTGAGTAATGGCCTGCCTGTCTCCTGCAGGGAGCTGAGGGTACACACTCTGATGCCTTTTGATGGCAGGGTAGCTGTGATGTTGTAATTAATGCAAAATCAGCTGTTCACCATGTCCTCTGTTTATGATTCCGGAACCTAAATTGTGTTCTGAGGTATTGATGTGTTGAAATGAAAGCTCAGTGAGAAAAAAGTAAGATGTGGGAATGATCTCTGGGATCAATCTGAGCTACATATGTCCCCTTTTGGCAAGGAACTTGGGGCGTATTCATGGAGCTTAGAATAGAAATGTGCTTGTCTGAGGGCTTCTGTGGCAGTCACCTGCCCAAGGCCAAAGCCTGGGTCATAGCTTTACTACTGTGCCTTCTTCCTACACATTTGTGTATGCATGATATATTTTAACAACTTTACTTGCTTTGCCTGGAATTTTAACTGTAACAGAGTGTGTATGTAAGGCACACAGTATTTTCCATGATTTATGAATGCCAGCTCGCCTGCTGCCCCAGATCCTTGCCATATATGCAGATGTGGTCACAGAATGAAGTGCCACAGAGCCTTGCCATGAATGCTGGAGTGGGACGTAATGCAGATGGTTGGTACATACTCCCATGTTACCAGTAATGGGCTCTACAGAAGAGCTGAGCATGATCAGCCATTTCACTTGTGTTTTGTCACTCACATTCCTAGTGTTTTTTGTTACTTTTGTGTCTTTGAACACTCCCCCTGCAGTGATGCAGTGTAAAATGTTACTTTCCTGTGAGGAGTTAGCAGTTTCCCTCTCTCCCCAGTCACACTGCTGAAATTGTGCCCACTTGCAGCATGTGATGAATTTACCTTAGTCCTACACCAAAGGAACTTTTCAGGAAAAAACCAAGCAATAATTCCTTAATATTTGGCTCTCATGGCTCTGGCTGGGCATCACTGTGCATTGTTAGCGGAGCTTAGTGTGAAATTGCAAACTTAGCATATGGTGCTTTCATATCTAGGAAACAACATATTTGTTGTGATGTCATTTCAGCATCTTCTGGACCCCTGACAGCTTAAGTAGCTGTTTTGTTATGTTTATCTACCTGTGAGTAGTCTGCATGCAGTTTTTGTAGCGGTGTAAAATATGCCTCCTGTGTATGCTTTTGTGTGATGTTCTTGTTAGAGAGAGAGGTGGTTTCAGTGTGCTTTCTGCTGGGAGCCCTGTCACTCACAAAATTCAGAGTTTTCCAAAGTACAGGCAATTATATGCTCTGGTGTAGTTTATATGTAAGAATGGCTATATGGGGACAGGTGTTTCCCTGAAACATCTTGGCTATCTCACACAACCAGAAGAGTAATATATGGAACTCTTTAATCTACTCATGTAGAAACCTAGTTATGTTGATCATATCATGTACATTTTCTTGGGTTCAACTCCCAAAATAACATATAAAGGATTTCATATGCTAGTGTTGAGTTTTAAATGCAGGGGTGGAGCATCATAACAGCACAGTGAGGTGGTTAATAGATACAGAAGAAATTGGTTTCCTATTTAGCTTGGCATAGGCAGCGTTGCAATTATCTGTCCGCTAGAGGGACTGCTGCTTATGCTGCTCCTTGCAGAACACAGACTCATGAAATCCCTTCAGTATCTTTTATGAAGTTTTAAAACNGAGGAAGAGGAATAAGGTGGCCATATTCAACGGGAAAGGGGCAAAAGCCCTTGTAAAGGGCAGAAAGTTATTTGAGGAGGAGAAAAATCTTCAGTAACTTTGCAGAAGGAGAAAAATCTCAAGTAACTTTGCAGGAGTGTTTGTATCTAAAAAATGCAAAGGAAAACGTTACTGAAGTTGAAGCAGTGAATAATTGAATTTATGCCTACCAGAGATTTGTGCTGCTGTTGTGGCTGAATTAGTCTGGAGCTCACCTCTGATGTTGTGTTTTCACCTACTGAAAGTGATACAATTTCATGAGGAGCAAGTCTGATTTTTGTTTCCTCTCCTGTTGCTGCTGATTGCTGCTTGGAAAGCATTCAGTGAAGGATCTCAGACTGTGTATCTTGTGTTTCCCTTTCAGGCAGAGCCTCCAGGTGTGCCTGGTGAGGGCTCCTGCTGTGCACTCACCGTGCTCAGTGCATGTCTGCTCCTGTGCCTCACGTGGCTGCTCCATCCCGGGGCCAGGCGTGTAGGAAGGAGTGTGCTCAGCCAGTCAGAAAGGGGAAGCGCATCTGAAATAAGGAACTCAGCATCAGCTGCGTGTGAGTAATGGCCTGCCTGTCTCCTGCAGGGAGCTGAGGGTACACACTCTGATGCCTTTTGATGGCAGGGTAGCTGTGATGTTGTAATTAATGCAAAATCAGCTGTTCACCATGTCCTCTGTTTATGATTCCGGAACCTAAATTGTGTTCTGAGGTATTGATGTGTTGAAATGAAAGCTCAGTGAGAAAAAAGTAAGATGTGGGAATGATCTCTGGGATCAATCTGAGCTACATATGTCCCCTTTTGGCAAGGAACTTGGGGCGTATTCATGGAGCTTAGAATAGAAATGTGCTTGTCTGAGGGCTTCTGTGGCAGTCACCTGCCCAAGGCCAAAGCCTGGGTCATAGCTTTACTACTGTGCCTTCTTCCTACACATTTGTGTATGCATGATATATTTTAACAACTTTACTTGCTTTGCCTGGAATTTTAACTGTAACAGAGTGTGTATGTAAGGCACACAGTATTTTCCATGATTTATGAATGCCAGCTCGCCTGCTGCCCCAGATCCTTGCCATATATGCAGATGTGGTCACAGAATGAAGTGCCACAGAGCCTTGCCATGAATGCTGGAGTGGGACGTAATGCAGATGGTTGGTACATACTCCCATGTTACCAGTAATGGGCTCTACAGAAGAGCTGAGCATGATCAGCCATTTCACTTGTGTTTTGTCACTCACATTCCTAGTGTTTTTTGTTACTTTTGTGTCTTTGAACACTCCCCCTGCAGTGATGCAGTGTAAAATGTTACTTTCCTGTGAGGAGTTAGCAGTTTCCCTCTCTCCCCAGTCACACTGCTGAAATTGTGCCCACTTGCAGCATGTGATGAATTTACCTTAGTCCTACACCAAAGGAACTTTTCAGGAAAAAACCAAGCAATAATTCCTTAATATTTGGCTCTCATGGCTCTGGCTGGGCATCACTGTGCATTGTTAGCGGAGCTTAGTGTGAAATTGCAAACTTAGCATATGGTGCTTTCATATCTAGGAAACAACATATTTGTTGTGATGTCATTTCAGCATCTTCTGGACCCCTGACAGCTTAAGTAGCTGTTTTGTTATGTTTATCTACCTGTGAGTAGTCTGCATGCAGTTTTTGTAGCGGTGTAAAATATGCCTCCTGTGTATGCTTTTGTGTGATGTTCTTGTTAGAGAGAGAGGTGGTTTCAGTGTGCTTTCTGCTGGGAGCCCTGTCACTCACAAAATTCAGAGTTTTCCAAAGTACAGGCAATTATATGCTCTGGTGTAGTTTATATGTAAGAATGGCTATATGGGGACAGGTGTTTCCCTGAAACATCTTGGCTATCTCACACAACCAGAAGAGTAATATATGGAACTCTTTAATCTACTCATGTAGAAACCTAGTTATGTTGATCATATCATGTACATTTTCTTGGGTTCAACTCCCAAAATAACATATAAAGGATTTCATATGCTAGTGTTGAGTTTTAAATGCAGGGGTGGAGCATCATAACAGCACAGTGAGGTGGTTAATAGATACAGAAGAAATTGGTTTCCTATTTAGCTTGGCATAGGCAGCGTTGCAATTATCTGTCCACTAGAGGGACTGCTGCTTATGCTGCTCCTTGCAGAACACAGACTCATGAAATCCCTTCAGTATCTTTTATGAAGTTTTAAAACTTTGAATGACTGACTCCGATTAAATCCTCTCAAGAGTAAGTCTCCAAGGTATCTCTCAAAGTGTAAAAACTTTGGGCACAGTACTCTTATTCTGAGTCCAAATATTTTTAAACTGATTTTTCTTAATAAATGTTCTTTCTTTTTAATAAAGTATTTTCTGTTCTCTTGATTTATCACTCCAGACTTTCCTATATGACGTTGGTGGGGATTAATTTGGATTCTTTTTGTCAAGGAAAAAATGTTGTATGTCTTTATTTATGTTTGGTGTAAGTTTTGTTTTGCAACCATGGTGCCAGTGAATATGGTAAACTAATCAGTTCTTGAATTCTCAAACTTCAGTGAAATGAGTTTCTCCTTTAACTGGGAGATAGCAAGCTTTGGGTAAGCAGCAATTAAACTTATAGTCAGTATGAGAAAACTTCCAGATGTATCTCTGTGTTCTTGTTTAGCTGGGGGATTTTTTCTGTTTGTTTGTTTGAGCTGCATGCTTCTGACCTGCCCAATTTTTTTCTTAATTACAGAAACATGAAAGAATACAGGAAGTCCTGCATGACCTTATGAATACCTGTGCTAATTAAGTCACTGGCTTGATACTGGGAGAACAGCAAGGTAAGCAGTCAGGCCGTGCCAGCAGAATTTCTTGTAATCTGCATGATTGTATTTCAACAAAGCTTCAGTGCTTTCACATATCAAATTCATAAGTAGTCAGGCAAAGAGAAATAGCCTGCAGGTCTGAATGTGATAGATCTAGTTCAAAGCTTTGGTGAGTAAACATCTCGTTTTTTCCTTCTGGGAAAAAAAATACAAGTTTTGTGGTCATTTTCTCTTTTTTAGAAGGCAATATCTCTAATTTCCACAATCAATTCCTGCCCAAATCTCAGCTTCCTGGGCTGACTCTGGGGAGGGGCTGGAGGAGGGGTGGAATGTTTCAAAACTTAGCTGATGAAAAGGCATGCTGTTTTGTGGATGCCTCCCAGAATTGTTTAAATCTGTGTGTGTGTGTGCGCGCGCTTATGAAAAGGGGGGGGAGAGAGATCTCCATGACAACTGGCCTGGCCAGTCTGTGTTCTCTGCAATCATTGTAGCTGGAATCAGTGCTGAGAGAGGTCATATGAAGGAGTTATGGGAAGCACAGCAGGTATTAGACACTAAACGACTGGTTTTCTGATTGCCTCAGATAATAACACAGAGTTTTGTCTGGGAAATACAAATCTGAGAATGGAGTGGAAAGGGAAATGCTCCAAATTTCAGGTAACAAAAATTGCCTTTTTAATGTTATGTCCTCCCATTGTAAAGTTTGATGATTTTAAATTTTTTTTTTAAATTGGTGGTGGTGTTTACTCCCAGCCGAGAGTGTCGGAGTGAGCTTGGA